>PVJS01009430.1:0-24043 GCA_004027185.1 Glis glis
CCTCACTAAGTAGAGAGAGAGAGAGAGAGAGAGAGAGACAGGGAGAGAGAGAGAGAGAGATAGGGAAAGAAAGAGAGAGAGAGAGAGAGCTGAGGCTGGCCGCGAACCCGGATCCTCCGGTCTCCGCCTCCCAAAGTACTGGGATTACAAGCATGCGCCACCACGCCCGGCTTATACTTTATTTTGAAACCAGGTCTCACGAAGTTGTGGAGGGCCTCACTAAGTAGAGAGAGACAGGGAGAGAGAGAGAGAGAGAGAGAGAGAGAGAGAGAGAGCTGAGTCTGGCCGCGAACCTGGATCTTCCAGTCTCTGCCTCCCAAAGTACTGGGATTACAAGCGTGTGCCACCACGCCCGGCCAAGCTCTCTCTTTAGTCTCTTTGTGTATGTGGTACTGGGGATTGAACCCAGGGGCATTCTACCTCTGAGCTACACCCCTAGCCCTTCTTTATTTTTTATTTTGAAACAGGGTCTCACCGGGTTGCTGTCCTCAAACATATGATCCTCCTGTCTCAGCCTCCCTAATACTAGGATTACAGTCATGCGTCACCGTGCCTGGCCTCTCCTTAGACTCTTTTTTTTTTTTTGTGGTACCGGGGATTGAACGCAGGGGCGTTCTACCTCCGCGCTACACCCCCAGCCCTATTTTTTTTATGCTTTATTTTGAAACCGGGTCTCACGAAGTTGCGGAGGGCCTCACTAGGTAGAGAGAGAGAGAGAGAGACAGGGAGAGAGAGAGAGAGAGAGCTGAGGCTGGCCGCGAACCTGGATCCTCCGGTCTCCGCCTCCCAAAGTACTGGGATTACAAGCGTGTGCCACCACGCCCTGCTTGCACAGAAGCTTTTTAATTTAACACTATCCCATTTATTGATCCTCATTTTTAGTTACTGAGCTTTGAGGTCTATTGAGGAAGTTTCTACCAGTGCCTATATGTTAGAGTGCCTATGCCCTCTTCTAGTAATTGCAAAGTCTCTGGTCTAATTTCTAGGTCTTTAATCCATCTTGAGTTGACTCTTATGCAGGGTGAGAGGTTGGGATCCTATTCCATTCTTCTACTTATGGATAACTATGATGTATAATCACAATGCACCAGTTAAAAAAAAAACTTTAAAAAAGTTTCATAAGTCGGGCATGGTGGCACACACTTGTAATCTCAGTACTTGGGAGACTGAGACAGGAGGATCACAGGTTCACAGCCAGTCTCAGCTACTTGGTGAGGCCCTCTGCAACTTAGTGAGACCCTGTTTCAAAATAAAAAATAAAATAGGGCTGGGGATGTAGCTCAGAGGTAGAATGCCCCTGGGTTTAATCCCCATTACCACACACACAAAAAAAAAGTTTCACAATATACAAGTACTTTCTTTCTGGGTGTTTTGTTTTGGTAGTAGGGATTGAACCCAGGGCCATTCTACCTCCAACCTACACCAGCACCCCTTATTATGTGTTTTTTTGTTTTGTTTTGTTTTGTTTTGTTTGCGGTACTGGGGATTGAACCCAGGGGCATTTTACCTCCAAGCTACATCCCAGACCTATTTTTTATTCTTTATTTTGAAACAGGGTCTCGCTGGGTTGCTGAGGGCTGAGGGCCTCACTAAGTAGCTGAGGCTGGCCACAAACCCGGATCCTCCAGTCTCCGCCTCCCAAATACTGGGATTACAAGCATTCACCACCACGCCCGGCTTATGTTTTGTTTTGAAACAGGGTCTTGCTAGGTTGATGAGGGTCTTGCTACTTTGCGTGAGCCACCGTGCTTGACTCCAGGCCTGTCTTTATGGCCCGGTCCATCAATCACTGCAGCTACACTGGGACATCTATACCCTCCTGGACACATCAGTACAGATCAGGGTTTATTTTCAAATGATGCCCTCCAACACTTCACATGCTCTCCCCTGTGCTACCCCAACAATTGAGAAGAATAGCTGGAAAATAGTTGGGGCCCTAAATTGCTAGACAATTGTAAAACCTCCACTTCACTTAGCACCATGTAAAATCCACAATCTGTTCAAATCAGAGGGCTGAGAGAGGAGGCAGTCCCCCCCACACACACACACCACACCCTGCCCTGCCACATCACCAGGGGCATGCACACCCCACCAGGATGCTCCTGCCCTGGGCTGACTCACCTGGGCTGACCACAGCCCTGGGCCTCTCCATGAACTGCAGAGAGTAATTGTTGGTTCTAAAGGCACCAATTAACCCTACTGCAGGGAGGGAAGGCACCACAGAACCACTGAGACCTGTCAGGGCCTCTGGTCAGGTCAGTGGCAGCTGCAGAGAGCAAGAGGAAAGGCCAGTGGACAGTGGGGCAGAGGGCCAAGCGGGACTGGGTAGTGCTCATTGCAGGGCTCATCCCTGCAGCACAGAGGCTCCTGCCCCACAAGCACATCCTCATCCCAGTTAAGAACCAGGGGCAGCCGGGCGTGGTGGCGCACGCTTGTATCCCAGTACTTTGGGAGGTGGAGACCGGAGGATCCGGGTTCGCGGCCAGCCTCAGCTCTCTCTCTCTGTGTCTCTCTCTCTGTGTGTCTCTCTCCCTGTCTCTCTCTCTCTCTCTCTCTCCCTGTCTCTCTCTCTCTCTCTCTCTCTCTCTCTCTCTACTTAGTGAGGCCCTCCGCAACTTTGTGAGACCCGGTTTCAAAATAAAGCATAAAAAATAGGGCTGGGGGTGTAGCGCGGAGGTAGAACGCCCCTGGGTTCAACCCAGTACCGCAAAAAAAAAAAAAGAACCAGGGGCAGCCGGGTACAGTGGCACACACCTGTAACCACAGTACTTAGCAGGCTGAGACAGTGGGAATACAGGTCCCAAGCCAGTCTCAGCAATTCAGCAAGACCTATTTCAAAATGAAATGGGCTGGAGGCCAGGCACTGTAATGCACGCCTAGAATCCCAGTAATCCCAGTACTTGGGAGGCTGAGACAGGAGGATCACAGATCTGAGGATAGACTCAGCAACTTAGCAAGACCCTGTGTGAAAAAATAAAATAAAAACCAGGGGGTGGAGGTTGAGTCTTGAGCATCACAGGTTTAAGGCCAGCCTCAGCAACGTAGGCCCTCCACAACTTAGTGAGACTCTGTTTCAAAATTTTAAAATAGGGCTGGGGGTGTAGCTCAGAGGTAGAATGCCCCTGGATTCAATCCCCAGTACTGAAGAAAAAAAGAGAGAGAGAACCAGGGGAGGGCTCTTGCCTAGTATGCACAAGGCCCAGGTTTCAATCCCCAACCCTCCCCCCTCAAAAAGCCAATGGGAGACCTCTTTGGAGAGCGAGGGGTATGGGCTGTGGCTTGAGCCTCTGATGTGTTTTTAGGAGACTGGAGAGGAATAGCTACAGTCCCCATCACTGTTGGGGGGAGTTGCCTGCCCCACTGTACAGCCAGGGAGCCTGGCCCTCCTCCAGGGAGCTCCCCTCTGCCAGACTCATTCCACCCACCCCGCCCCTGGCTCCTCTCCCAGTTTTTCCCATATTCTTTTCTGCCGTTAAAATATCAAAAGCTGCAGTACTGACCCCTGCTCAGGCTCCTCCCCCCCTCCAGACTTGCTCTGCCCCTGAAAGGAAAACCAAACCCCACACTCAGATTAAGCCCCCACCTGGCCACGCCCACCGCCCAGAGCCTGTGGAGGAAGGCTGAAGCCCGTTAAGAGAGAGGAGTCCGGACTCAGAGGAAGAACACTCCTGGGCTCAGTCCCCAGTACCAGAAGGAAGGCCATAATATCCACATGACTCACATCATCAATGCTGGCCTCCATCACCTGGCTCAACTACAGTGTTTGTTAGGATAGCCCTCTGTCAAGTTACTTCAAAGCACAACTTTAAGGTATGATTTGCTCTCATTTCATTGAATCATCTTGGGGACTTTGCATAGCCATTTAATATCTCTAGCCTCTGGCTGTAAAAGGAAGACATAGAACAACATATCTGAGGTTCTAGTTCTAAGATTCTAAATTATAGCTGGGCGTGGTGGCGCGCACCTGAAATCCTAGTACTTGGGAGACTAAGACAGGTTCCAGGCCAGCCTCAGCAATTTAGCAAGGCCTTCCACAACTTAATGAGCCCCCATTTCAAAATAAAAAATAAAATAGAGCTGGGGGTGATGCTCAGAGGCAGAACGCCCCTGGGGTCAATCCCCAGTACAAAAAAAAATCTAAATTGCATATTCATAAGTATACTCTGCTCTACAGAGTAAAGGTAGCAGCCACAGAGCTGCAAGGGTAGTGTTCCAACCGTCCCTAGAAATGACAAATTCACAGAGCTGGGAGTAGACTGGAGGCTCCCACTTTTCTGAGGATATGGAAGGCTTCTAAGGACTCTACCAGCAAGCAAGTAGATGTTGAATGAATAAACAAGGTAATAAATTGAGAACTAATACTTCATTCTGTGCTAGGCATTACAAGGGATGGAGGTATAAGTCATAATAAATAAAATTTAGTGTGGGAGAACAGATGTAAGCCAGTGAACGGTGAAAGCAGACATGCCGTCTGTCTTTTCAAGCCCTTCTTGAATTCCACCTCCTCCATGAAGCTGTTTCTCATTGTCCTACCTGAATGTTTCCTCTTCCTCCTCTGAACCCTTATAAGACTATATGTTAACCCAGGCGTGGTGGCACACGCTTGTAATCCCAGTACTTGGGAGGCTGAGACAGGAGGATCGCAGGTCCAAGACCAGCCTCAGAAAATTAGTGAGAGCCTGTTTCAAAATAAAAGATAAAGCCAGGTGTGGTGGCACACGCTTGTAATCCCAGTACTTGAGAGGCTGAGACAGGAGGATCGCAGGTTCGAGGCGGATCGCAGGTTTGCGGCCAGCCTCCTCCTCCACAACTTAGTGAGACCATTTCAAAGTAAAAGAATAAAATAGGGTTGGGGTGTAGTTCAGAGGTAGAATCCCCAGTACCCCCCACACACACAGACTTTATGTTAAGAAATGGCATTTGGGAGCCAGGCATGGTGGCACATGGCTGTAATTCCAGTACTTGGGAGGCTGAGACAGGAGGAACACAGGTTTGAGGACAGCCTCAGCAACATAGCAAGATTCTCAGCAACCTAGCAAAATCCTGTTTCAAAAACAAACCAAAAAAATAGAAAAGGGCTAGGGATGTAGCTCAAAGGTAGAATGCCTCTGAGTTCAAATCCCAGTAACATGCACACACACAGAGAAAGAAATGGCATTTGCCTCACTGAGATTGCTAGTGTGGCTTTTGACTTGTCCTGCTAGACAGGGATGCTGTTGTTTAGGTCAGGAAGTTATCATGAAAACTCACTGTGTTCTGACTTGGTCCAAGACTAAGACCACAAGAAATGAATGTCTAACAGGTAACAAATTTACTGTCTCTGAGGAGGGGGGTCTTGAGGGGCTCCCTAGAGGAAATGAGCCTGGAAGTATGGCTGAAGTATAGACAAGGCAAGAATGAATTCCAAACCAGACTTCTAATCCCAGTGCAGCCCAGGGACCAGACCCATAATACCCACTTCTTCAGCTGGGCATGGTGGTACATGCTTGTTATCCCAGTGCTTGGGAGGCTGAGATAGGAGGATCGCAGGTTTGAGGCCAGTGCACAAAAATTTAGTGAGACCTTATTTCAAAATAAAAAGGCTGGGGGGTGTAGCTCAGTAGTCAGAACACCCCTGGGTTCAATCATCAGTGCCGCAAAAATAAACAAGAACAGCAACAACAACAAAAACCCAGTTCTTCGAGGCTGGCTCTTCACACCTTCCATAATCTTATCGTACAGTCAGCTCACACCAATCTGTCCACGTGGAATGTCCTTTCCTTCTCCTCCCCTGATCACTCTAGCCCACAGTGACTGTCCTCTCACTGCCCAGACTAGCACTTACGGTTTGGAAGCCCTTATTTGGCAGGATATACACTGCCTTGAGGTGTGAATTATCTTTTGCAAATCGACCTGGTGTCTCTTCCCAGCACACAGATCTGGGTCTCTTTCATCCCTAGCTCAGCCCCGCATGCACAGAGCAGATGCACAGTGGTCGGCGGCTGCCTAGTCACAGTCCCCAGTCTCCAGGGCCGGAACCTTCCCTCCTTCCTGCAGCTCATCTCTCACCAATGCCTCATTGATTCTTCCTGTTGGGTTTCTTGTCCCTTATTGCCCAATTCCCTTTCCATGGAGGAGGAGATCCTGCGGGAGGGAACAGTACTCCCACTTCCCCATCACTGCTCCCAAGGAACTTGGGAACTTGTCTATCAGAAAACACCCACAGAATCTGTATCCTAGCAACTCTAGGAAATTACAACCCCAGCTTTCATGAATGAAGAAACACTCATGTCTGCGGCCTCTGAGACGATACTAAGTACGTGTGTGTGAATGAGTGTGTTGTGGGGTTTGTGTGTTGTATGCATATGACTGTGGGCATGCGTATGTGGGTTCTATGTCTGCACACCTATGTGTGCTGTGTGTGTGTGTGTGTTGCAGTGTTGCATGTGTTTGGTGTTTGAGTGCATGCGTGTGCACGTTTATGAGCACGGTGATGTGTGTGAGTGTATGTGTGTCCACTGTACATATGTATGTGAGGATGTGTGTACTGCCTGTGTAAGGGTGGGGTATGGGAGGGTTATATGTGTACCTGCATGGGGGTTGAGAGTTCATGCAGCAGTACAGGGTTATGGTTGTATGTGTGTATGTGTGTGTACGCACATGCACATGTGGGAGGGATAAAAAGTGTTAGACTGATCCTATTGGAAGCTGCGGAGCTGCACCCTGGCCCTCCCTGACCTGGGCTGTGGTGAGAGCTTTCACTCCCTCTTTCCCTCATAGTCCAAACCCCTCCTTCACACCATCCAGAGTCCTCCGTGCCCCAGTGTGCACTGGGACATCTCATCAAAAGGTCAGGTTGCTCCCTTTCCCACTGGAGACGGTCCCAACAAAGCAGGTCGGTCCCCTCCTCCCCACCTGGCCTGTGCCTACCACCAAGGGCAGGACAACCTCCCAGGGTGTTTCCTGTTCCACCCAGGCCACGATCCAAATCTTTGGAGCCCCCCAGACCTCACAGCTGAGGGAGACGAATTTGGCAGCAGACAACAAGTGATGGGAAACTGCTGATGCAGCCCTGCCCAGGTGACAGATGACGAGCTTCCAAGTATAATCGAATGGAAAGCCCATGCATAATACATCTTATGGGAGCAGATTCCAATTTGCATCCCATTAGGTCACTGAAGTCGCAGAGGCCCGGCTTCCTTATAGCTTGAGGCTTCCTTCCAAAGGAGTCCAGAGAGGGGAGGTGCCTGGCTGGCAGAGGTGGGACCCCCCCCCTCAGGCTGTCCTCCCATGTCCTCCCCTGGGTGCCTTCTCCGATGCCATGTCCTCTGCCTCCGCTGGTTCTTCACAAGGAAGATCAAAGGATAGCCATGATGCCCCAGGGTTGTGGTAACTGAAACTCGCTGTCTCACTCTAAGTAAGAATAGGGAGGAGAATAAGGTGTGCCTCAGTTTCCAAAGATGTCAATAGGGCCTAAAAAAGCCAAAGAGCCCATCCAGGCAACCACCAGGTACTGTAGGATGGCAGATAGGTGTGATGATGGCACAGAGAGTGCTGAGCTGGGATCTGTGAGCAGCTCACTTCCTACCCTGCCACTCATTGCCCCAAAAACCTTTCTTTTCTTTCCTTCTCTCTCTCTTTTTTTTTTTTTTTTTTGGTACTGAAGTTTGAAGTTTGAACCCAGGGCATTTTACCTCTGAGTTACACTCCCAGCCCTTTTTATTTTTTATTTTGAAGCAGGGTCTTCCTAAGTTGCCGAGGGTCTTGCTAAGTTGTGAGACTGGCCTCCAACCTGCGATCCTCCTGTCTCAGCCTCCCAAGCACTGGGATTGCAGGGCTGTGCTTGTCTGAACTTGATTTCAGGTCACTTAGAACTACAGTAGGACCCATAGAGCTAGAACCACTTCTTTCCCCTGGGCAGATAAGAGGAGGAGGCACTCCCTCTTACTTCTATTGTGAAGTCCCATGTCCAGGGCAACCAAGGAGCCAGGGCAGATGGGTAAAGCTGTGGTGCAGGAAAACACATGGGCTGTTCAAAAATCAGCCCTGGCCTCTGGCTGTACCAGAGCAGGGCCTGTTGTCTCCCTCAGCTTCACCTCTTATGGGAAGGTCAACCTCCAGCGAGGCTGGATTCCAGAGGGTGAGCGTCTTGGCTTGGGATCAGGTATTCCAGAGAAATAGTCTCTGATCATGTTTCTCCAGAGCCAAGCAGAGGAACGGCCTCCTTCCTCTGTAGCCAACTTTGGTGGGCCCACGGGGCTGATGGGACCGTAGATGCCAGGGCCTTTGAGATGTTGCCTTGACAACCCATTCTCCCCAGTGTGGGGAGACAGGGGGAGTGCTTTCGTGACTTCTGAAAAGGACAGACTGCTCGGATGCTCGGCTGCCTCTTGGGGTGCGGTCATCTTTTTGCCACCCTGGGTCCCTTCGTTGTACAATTTCCTAGCCTCCCTTCTCAGTGGCTGGCCCCTCCTTCCAATACTCAGCCTGGTAAGGGGGAGGCAGTCTCTGGGCACTGAACTGTGTGGGCTTGACAGAGCTGGCAGGCAAACCCAGAGGGCTAAATCCAGTGGACCATTCAAGATGTCTAGACAGGAAGCCGGGCTGAGAGGAAAGCAAGAACACGCCCTCGTGCTAGAGCCTGGGCAGCCTGTGCCACTGGGTCAAGAGCCCGGAAGACAGGTCCTCTGGGATCTGAGTGCCAGTTCACGGCACCTCTTTATGCAATGACGGGGTATGCACCTAAGGCTTGGTGTGTCTCAGTGGTTAGCACTTGCCTGGCACGTGTGAGGCCCTGGCTCCATCCCCAGCACCGGATAAAAGAAAGGATAGGCCAGCCTCAGCAAGTAGTGAGACTCAGCAACCTAATGAGACCCTGTTTCAAAATAAAAATAAAATAGGGCTGGGGGTGTAGCTCAAAGGTAGAATGCCCCTGGGTTCAATCCCCAGTACCACACACACACATGCACGCACACACACACACACACACACACACATACACATGACGTTTGTATTGTACAGTTTGAGTTCATTGAATTGAGAGACTCTGTTTTCTATTGGCTGTCGTGGCCAAACTGCTTAGACTAGGAAGAGTTTTATAGGTCCTATATTATTTATTTATTATTTGGGTGCAGGTCAGCATCAGCAAGTTAGTGAGGCCCTCAACAACCTAGCAAGACTCTGTTTCAAAACAAAAAATAGGAAGGGTTGGGGGTAGCCAGGCATGGTGGTGCATGCCTGTAATCCTAGTGCATTGGAAGCTGAGACAGGAGGATCGCAGGTTGAAGACCAGCCTCGGCAATTTAGTGAGACTCTCAGCAATTTAGTGAGACCCTGTTTACAAATAAAAAATAAAATAGGGCTGGGGGTGTAGCTCAAAGGTAGAATGCCCCTGGGTTCAATCCTGAGTACTGCGCGCAAGCGCACACACGCACCCACACACCTTCCCAAGTACTGGGATTACAGGTATGTGCCACCACCCTCAGTTTATAGGCCCTTTACCCCAACACTGCTCTTGAGCAAAGCTAGAGCAGGTGACTCTGTGACCTCCTGGGAGCTGGAGCAGCAGTCTGGACCTCCGATTCCCACACAGGGCTCTGTGCGCAGGGCCACACCACTTTCGTTTCTTCCAGGCTCATTGGTCTGGCTCTGAACACCTTTGTCTCATTTCTGACACCAAGTACCCAGTGGTCTTCATTTGCATTTTGGTGCCCCCCCCCCCCGCAGCTCATCGTCTACCCAACCACCCATGCCGCATCCAGGGATCTTTAAGGAAACACAAAAGAGTGAAAGACACTACAGAAAGCTGGTAACCGGTGTTTCCTTAGAGTCTTGCCAGCATGAGTCAGGCAGTGTGCCTGAAACGCCCGCCCTCAGTCTGTTGGCCAACCTGTTCCTCTCCCCAGTGCAAGCTGCTCTGAAAGCCCATCTACTCTGGGAAGTCTTCCAGATCCACTAACTGCTGGCAGCCCCCAAGGGCTGGTGCCATCTGAACCTCAGTCTTCCCTGGGCCTGCTCACCCACCTCCTGCCCTGCAGGGCACCTAGCCTGGCACACGCACCTCCCTTGCCAGCCTCACCTGCTCTCCAGCTGTCCTGATTCCACCGTGCACTGGCCATATATTTGATGCAAATGCTTTACTGTCTCTTGATGTATTTGCCTCCTGCATTCTTTTAGTCCCCAGCATGCCCTCTCTTTACTTCCTCACATCTGTGCCATTCATCTGAGACACTTACAACTCAGGGGTCTCATTATCAAGAAAGGAGAATGGCTTGCCCTGCCCTTGTGCTGACTCAATCAGGAGGTGCCTGCATCCCATCCCCAGGCTGTGAGTGGGTCTAAAACCCATGTTCCATCAGCTGAAGCCCAGCTTTCCAGAGGCTTTCTTTGAGGAGAGACAATTCTTTGATTTTTTGGTTTTTTTTTAATCCAAACTACTAGACAGACAAGCCCATTTTTTCTTTCTTAGACATTTTAGTAACCCCGACTTTTTATCATCTGATGATAGCATTATCAAAAGGGGTTCTACAGCCAGGCATGGTGGTACACACTTGTAATCCCAGTACTTGGGAGGCTGAGACAGGAGGATCACAGGTTCGAAGTCACCCTCAGCAATTTAGTGAGACCCTGTTTCCAAATAAGAAATAAAATCGGAAGCCGGGCATGGTGGCGCACGCTTGTAATCCCAGTACTTGGGAGGCTGAGACCAGAGGATCCAGGTTCGTGGCCAGCCTCAGTTACTTAGTGAGGCCCTCCGCAACTTAGTGAGACCCTGCTTCAAAATAAATAATAAAAAATAGGGCTGGGGATGTAGCCCGGAGGTAGAATGCCCCTGGGTTCAATCTCCAGTACCGCAAAAAAAAAAAAGAAAGAAAATTGGGCTGGGGGGTATAACTTGGAGGTAGAATGCCTCTGGGTTCAATCCCCAGTACCAAAATAAATACATAAATAAAATAAAAAGGGATTTACATAAAGCCAGGCATGGTGGTACATGCCTGTAATCCCAGTACTTGGGAGGCTGAGACCAGAGGATCGGGGTTCGCAGCCAGCCTCAGCTACTTAGTGAGGCCCTCTGCAACTTAGTGAGACCCTGTTTCAAAACAAAGAAAAAAATAGGGCTAGGGGTGTAGCCTGGAGGTAGAATGCCCCTGGGTTCAATCCCCGGTACCACAAAAAAAATTTTTTAAAGGGTTGGGGGATGGGTAGCTCGTAGGTAGAATGCCCTTGGTTCAATCCCTAGTACCACAAAGAAATAAAATAAAATAAAGAAATCTACATAGCTTGGCACAGTTGTACATGCCTGTAACCTGTAATCCCAGTGCTTGGGAGACTGAGGTTTGAGGCCAGCCTCAGCAAGTTAGCAAGACCCTGTCTCAAAATTTAAAAATAATAATAATAATTAAAAAGGGCTAGGGGTGTAGCTCACAGGTAGACTGCCCTTGGGTTAAATATCCCGTACTAAAATAAATAAATAAACTCTACATGCCAGGCACAGTGGCACACTCCTATAAACACAGCTACTCAGGAGGCTGAGGCAGGAGAATTGCAGGTTCAAGGCCAGCCTGGGCAATGTAGTGAGACCTTCTCAAAATAAAATGAAAAATGGATGGGAATGTAGCTCAGTGGTAGAGTACTTGCCTAGCATGTGTGACACCCTGTTCAATCCCCAGTACCATACACATACATAAAAAAAAAAAATCAGAGCCACACGCAGTGACATACACCTGTAATCCCAGCACTTGGGAGGCTGAGACAGGAGTATCGCAAGTTTAAGGCCAGCCTCAGCCATTTAGTGAGACCCTCAGCAACTTAGTGAGACCCTGTTTCAAAATAAAAAACAAAAAGGGCTGAGGGTGTAGTTGAGAGGTAGAATGGCTCTGGGTTCAATCCCCAGCACCACAAAAATAAATAAATAAATAAGTAAATAAATAAATACATAAATCTGAAAATATCAATTGCCTTCAGAGAAAGATTTTCATTATATACCTTTATGTACCTTTAAAACGTGCGTGTGTGTGTGTGTGTGTGTGTGTGTGTGTGTGTTAGTAGGGATTAAACCCAGGGGCATTCTACCTCTGAGCTACACCCCTAGTCCTTTTTTGTTGTAAAACAGGGTCTCACTAGGTTGCTGAGAGTCTCACTAAATTCCTGAGGCTGATCTCGAACCTGTGATACTCCTCTCTCAGCTTTCCAAGTACTGGGATTACAGGTGTGTACCACCATGCCTGACTCCTTTAAAACTTTTTATAATGAATATTGGATGCAAGCTGGACGTGGTGGCACATGCCTGCAATCCCAGTACTTGGGAGTCTGAGACAGGAGGATCACAGGTTCGAAGCCAGCTTCAGCACTTAGCAAGGATCTCAGTAACTTAGTGAGACCCTGTTTCCAAATAAAAAGTAAGATAGGGCTGGGAGTATAGCTCAGAGGTAGAATGTCCCTTGGGTTCAATCCCCAGCACCACTAAAAAAAAAAAATTATTTGATGCATACAAAGACTATCTGAAATGAATGTATACACTGAAATGTAATAGTATGTACTTCTGCCCCATGGAAGTATTTATCCATCCATCTTAGGAAATGGGACATTAACAATGATGTTGAATCTTTCCATAGCCCCTCTGTGTTAGTTAACTTTTTTGTCACTGTGACCAAAATAACTGATAAGAACAACTTACAGAATTAAAGATTCATTTGAACTCATGGTTTGAGATTCAGTCCATGGTCAACCAACTCCAAGGCAGAAACATCATGATGGCAGGGCATGGTGGAGGAAAGCTGCTCGGGGAAGCCAGAATCAGAGAGAGACCAGAAAGGAAAGGACCAGAGACAGATACAGTCCCCAAAGCCACATCCCCAGTGACCCACCTCCTTTAGCCACACCCCACCTGCCTAGTTACCACCCAATGAGTCCATTCGAATGATTAACCCATCAATGGACTTATCTGCTGATGAGGTTAGAGCCGGATTCAGTTATTCCAGCTCTGCACCTTGCTGCGTTGCCCACACATGAGCTTTTCTGGGGGACGTTCCATATTCAAACCGTAACATCCTCCCTGATTCCACAGAGAGAAACAGTAGCCTCAGTTTTATTTTCCTGTTTTACACAAATGTACATATTCCTATATAACATAGAATTTCATTTTACTTGCTTTGCACTTTGTAAAAACTGGTATCACACTGTGAGTATTTTTCTGTGACTAGCTAGTTTCTCTCACTCTAGTTCTAAGCCCCATGCTGATAGTAGTGAACATTTTTTTTTTTTTTTTGTACTGGGGATTGAACCCAGGGGCATTCTACCTTCAGGCTACACCACCAGCACTTTTTTTTACTTTTGGTTTTGAAACAGCATCTCTCTAGGTTGCTGAGAGTCTTGCTACTTGCTGAGCAATCTTCCTGTCTCAGTCTCCCAAGTACTGGGATTATAGGATAGGCATGTGCCATTACACCCAGCTCTACAGTGGCGACTTTAACTCTGGTGTTTTCACTGTTACCCAGCACTGAGTGAATATGCCCATTTTATTGATCCCTTTTCCTGGCAGTAAACATTGGGTTACTCCCATCTTGGCTGCAATGGACTTCCTTAAGCCCACCCCACCTCCACTTTGTGCACAGGTGCAAAAGTTCCCCAGGGTTTGCTCCTGGCAGTGGAGCTTGGACCAGCAGGTAGAGGTGGACACATCTCCAGCTCCATGACCATTTGCCAAATAGCTTCTGATGAAGTTGAACCAATTCCCACCAGCAACGTGGAAGGCTTCTGTCCCTTCACATTCTCATCAATGCTTGATATTAACAGACTTTCAATTGTTTGCCAATGCTGTAGGTGTAGAATAGTGTGGTATTATGTACTTAATCTATATTTATTTAGTTCCTGGTGTTTTGAAAGCATCTTCTTGTGTTTACTGACCATTCATGTGTCCTCTTCTATCACTGTTAGTCAGCCTCAGCTTTCTATCACTGTAACGAAATTCCTGAGATAACTAACCTATAAAAAGAAAAGGGTTGTTTGGGCTTACAGTTTTAGAGGTCTCAGTTCATGATCAGTTGGCCTCATTGGTGGTGAAACAGTACATCATGGTGGGAGCACATGGTGGAACAAAATTACTCACCTCGCTGGGTGTGGTAGCACAGGCCTGTAATCTCAATACTTGGGAGGCTGAGACAGGAGGATCGCAGGTCGAGGTCAGCCTGAAGGATCAGCAACTTAGCGAGACCCTCAGAACTTAGTGAGACCCTTAGCAACTTAGCAAGACCCTGTTTCAAAATAAAAAGGGCTGGGGGTGTAGTTCAGAGGTAGAATGCCCTTAAGTACAATCCCTAGTACCAAATAATAATAATTATAAAGGGTAACTGAAAGTTTAAAAAAACTTTTTTTTTTCGTTTCTGTAAATCCAGATTCCTGTCCTTTTACTAAGCCCATGATAAACAAACCTCTGGAAGAGGATTTATATGCGTGGTGGGGATGGCCCTGGGTTCAATTCCTAGTACCTGTTCTCTGATTCAGACTATTGACAGGTGAGATGGGAGACTTGCGACCCTGGCTCCTGCCCTTCAGCTCCTCCACAACAAAATTCTCTCTTGAAGTACAGCTAGGGCTTCCTTCCATAGCCAGTGTGGTTCTCTCCTCCTTCCCTCTCAGAACATTTGTATTCCAGATGATAGTAAAACCCACTTCCAGCAGAATCTGTCAGCACAGCAGGGTGGGAGCAGGTCCCAGCACAAAGGCCTGACTGGGCCCATTTCAAGCTGAATGGTCTGCTCTTCTCCATTGATCTGCAAACTGGACCGTGAGCCCTTTAAGTTGGAGGAACTCCCTCGGAGCAGGGAGTGCTCTGTGCTCTCCTAATTTTACAGTGTGTGTGTGCCCAAGGCAAAATGTAACCTCTGTTTTAGTGTGAGCCTCACCCTCCCGGTTTGGGACTGTAAACAGGAGGCTGGCAGCTGTCCTCCCAGACAGTGACAAGGCTGAAGGGGAAGACTGTCATCATTGTTTTTGCTTAGGGGCTGGAAGGCCCCAGGAACCTACTCCCGGTTCTGTAGCCTGCCAGAGGGAGGAAGCTGGGAGGTCCCCAACCTTGCCTGCTCTCTATCAGCCTTCCTTTGCCTTTAGAGTAGGGGGCTTCAACTCTATCCTCCTTGTCCAGATGTATCAGAATCTAGGTCCTTCCGATGCAATCATGTCCTAGAACTAAAGAATGGGACATCTCCTTCTTTTCTTTTATGTTTTTCTCATGGTACTGGGGATTGAACCCAGGGGCACTCCACCTCTATACCTCCAGCCCTATTTTATTTTTATACTTTTTGCTTTATTTATTTATTTATTTATTTATTTATTGTGTGTGCACGCGCGCGCGCGTGTGTGTGTATGTGTATGTGTATGTGTGTGTGTGTGTGTGTTACCAGAGACTGAACCCAGGAACATTCTACCTCCAAACTACACCCCTAGCCCTTTTTATTTTTTTTGTTTTGAAACAGTGTCTCATTAGGTTGCTGAGAATCTTGCTAAATTGCTGAGGCTGGTCTCAAACCTGCAATTCTCCTGTCTCAGCCTCCCAAGTACTGAGATTACAGGCGTATGCCACCACACCCAGATTATTTCTTATTTGGAAACAGGAGCTCAGGGGTTTACTAGGGCTGAGCTTTCCCCTGCTATCCCAGACTTGGCCTGGACAATCCCTCCCTGCACCATCTTCTCCTGCTTTCCTCTGCCACCTCCCTGCTTCCATCTACCATGTTGTTCAGCCCATCCATCAGACCTTTACAGAACTGGGTGCAGAATCAACTGTATTGTTAAAGATAATAGGCCCCAAGGGGTGAAGAGTTACAGAACAAAGAGAAGAAATGGTTTTTGTCCCTTCAGGAAGTTTAACTTAGATCAGGTGAGCACAAAGCTAAGCCTGTTAAATACAAAATATATGAGCCAGTACATGGCACGAAGTGCAGGTGAGCCCCAGGACCTCTGCTGAGCAGGAGTCTCTCTGCCTTGCAGGGATGGTTTTGCAGAGGGGACCAGGGCTCAGCTGTCATGAAGGAGAATGCTGACCATTGTCGGGTTTATAAGGAGACACCAAGTGTGCCACCATTGGGAGACTAAGCAAAGGAGAAAACAGAAGAGCTGGTGGCTGGTTAGAAAAGTAGGAGAGAAGAGAGAGCAGAGGGAGGCCCTCCCACTATCAGAACCCCATGGCGTCTGTTACATTGCACCACCCAACTGCACAAAATCTCCAGGACAGGGAACTGAAAGAAACAGACGCAGCTCAGCAAGGCTGCTCAACCTGCCCCAAGACCAGGACAAGTTCCACATTGCTGGCCCTCAGTTTTCTCACCTACCTCAGGAAGGGGTTGGATCTGATCAATGATTCCTAAATTTTATTCTTTTCTTTTTTTGCAGTACTGGGGATTGAACCCAGGGGCATTCTACCTCTGAGGTACACCACCAGCCCTATTTTTTATTCTTTATTTTGAAACCGGGTCTCACGAAGTTGCAGAGGGCCTCACTAAGTAGCTGAGGCTGGCCGGGAACCTGGATCCTCCAGTCTCAGCCTCCCAAGTACTGGGATTACAAGCATGTGCCACCATGCCCGGAGATTCCTAAATTTTAGATCAGTCCAGTTTACTAAAAGTTTAGGGAGCATTTTTCCACCCTATGGTGCTAGGGATCCAACCCAGGGTCTTGCCCATACTAGGCAAGCATTCTACTACTGAGGTATGCCCCCAGCTCTTAAGAGACTAGTTATATATATTACCCAAAAAAAACTTTTTTTTTTTTTTTTTTTTTTTTTGCGGTACCAGGGATTGAACCCAGGGGCGTTCTACCTCCGCACTAAACCCCCGGCCCTATTTTTTTTTATACTTTATTTTGAAACCAGGTCTCATGAAGTTGCAGAGGGCCTCACTAAGTAGAGAGAGAGAGAGAGAGAGAGAGAGCGCTGAGGCTGGCCGTGAACCCGGATCCTAAAAAAAAACTATTTTTAAAATATCACTATCAGAGCCGGGCGTGGTGGCGCACGCTTGTAATCCCAGTACTTTGGGAGGCGGAGACCGGAGGATCCGGGTTCGCAGCCAGCTTCAGCTTGCGCATGGGCGCGCGAGCGTTCTCTCTCTCTCTCTCCCCCTTCTTGTCTCTCTCTCTCTCTCTACTTAGTGAGGCCCTCTGCAACTTCGTGAGACCCGGTTTCAAAAATAAAGTATAAAAAATAGGGCCGGGGGCGTAGCACGGAGGTAGAACGCCCCTGCGTTCAATCCCCGGTACCGCAAAAAAAAAAAAAAAATTAAAATATCACTATCAGAGCCAGGAGTGGTGGTGCACACCTTAATCCCAGTACCTGGTAGGCTGAGACAGGAGGATCGCAGGTTCGTGGTCAACCTCAACAATTTAGCAAGGCTCTCAGCAATTTAGTGAGACCCTATTTCCAAATAGAAAATAAAATAGGGCTGGGGCTGTAGCTCTGAGGTAGAATGCCCCTGGGCTCAATCCCCAGTACCGAAAGAAAAAGAAAAATCACTCTCAGTCTAAAAAAAAAAACATTTCAGTACTGAAAAATAGATAAAACATAATCTTACAATGCTAAGAGCCCTTTAAAGAAATATAGTTATGTGGAAAAATACACTACATGATTTTACTTTTCTCATTTCATTACAGACTCCCGAAAGCTTCATCACCAAGGGAAACCAATTCATGAATTTGGGATAATTCCAGAGGAGCTCCCTAACTCCAAAGATTCCTAAGATTTGTGTGTGTGTGTGTGTGTGTGTGTGTGTGTGTGTATGCGTGCATTCACACTGAAGAGAATTGAACCCAGGGGTGTTCTACCTCTGAGCTACACCCAACCCTTTTTTTTTCTTAAACAGGGTCTTGCTAAGTTGCCATGTGCTCGCCTCAAACCTCTTATCCTCCTGTCTCAGCCTCCCAAATGCTGGGATTACAGATGTGTGCCACCATGCTCAGCTGATTCCCAAGATTTGACTCTCAACTTACCTAACCTCCCTTTGCAATGAGGGTGATTCATTGAGAGAATCCAAGTATCACATTGGGTGCTTTCGAAAGTACATAGTGTAGCCATGCCTAAAGAATGATGGCTGCTACTCTCTATGCAGGTGACCCAGGTCACCTGGAATGCAAGTTATCATTGCTCTGCTATAACCATAGATGTTCTCCTGTATCCTGAGGTGCATAGGAAGATTCTGGAGGGTTCACGTCATAGTGAAGTTCCTAGCCGGGTGATACCAACAGAAAGCTAAGAGATGTCCAGCTACACTACTCCTGGGTATCTTTCCAAAGGGACTGAAATCAGAGAACTACAGTAATATATGCATATCCATGTTCATAGCAGCACCATTCACAATAGCCAAATTATGGAACCAACCTAGGTGCTTATAAATAGATTAATGGATTACAAAATTGTGGGATATACACACAGTGGAATTCTACCCAGCAATAAAGAAGAACCAAATTATGTCATTTGCAGGAAAATAGATGGACCTGGAGAATATTATGCTAAGTGAGATTAGCCAGTCACAGAAAGTGAAGGGTCATATGTTTTCTCTCATATCCAGAAGCTCGGGAGTAATTGGGATAACAGAGGGGCTTCAGATAATGGAGGAGAAACTCCAGTGGAGTCAGAGAGGTGGTCTAGGGGAACGGGGGGAGAATCAATGAAGGAATTACTTCCATTGACATTATGTACATATGTGAGAATACCAATGTCAATCTCAATACCCTGTATGGGGAAGGGGGGAGAACGGGGAGGGGGCTGGGGGAAAACCCACCAAGTGATGTGTGCATGTATGTCACTATCACTATGATTTACACTATGATGTGAGACTGTAATGCATCAGTAAAAGTATATAAAAATAAATGGATTTAAAAAAGAGAAAGCTAAGAGATGTCCCCTTTCTTCTTCCACTGGGGGCAAAATGTCATGCTGGGACTGAATTGGGTTTCCTTCATGGTAGACACCCTTGCAACACTTATATACATAAAATCTTTCTTTTTTTTTTTTTTTGCAGTACCAGGGATTGAACCCAGGGGCGTTCTATCTCCAAGCTACACCCCCAGCCCTATTTTTTATCCTTTATTTTGAAACTGGGTCTCACAAAGTTGTGGAGGGCCTCACTAAGTAGCTGAGGCTGGCCACGAACCTGGATCCTCCCGTCTCAGCCTCCCAAGTACTGGGATTACAAGCGTGCACCACCACGCCCAGCTTACATAAAATCTTTCAATTAATATAAATTGAATTTAGTTTCTGTACTCTGAGGTCTAGAGAGTCTATGATCTATACAAATTAAAGTAGATGGACTTGGACAGTTTTGTGTTTGTTTGGTTTGGTTTGGTACTGGGGATTGAACCCAGGGGCATTCTACCTCTGAGCTATACACCCAACCCTTTTTATTTATTTTTATTTTAAAACTGGGTCTCACTAAGTTGCTGAGGGTCTCACTAAGTTTCTGAGGCTGGCCTTGAACCTGTAATCTTCCTGTCTCAGTCTCCAAGTACTGGGATTACAGGTATGTGCCACTATACCCAGCTTTGGGTGGTTTAAATAGACCCCACTCCAAGGAGCTACAGGCTTTGGAATTTGGCACCAGATTACCAGGAGTTTGGAAGATGCTCTTCCCTGGAATTATCATTGAGGTCACAGAAACAACCTGGGGAACAGTTTCCCATGCAGTCCCAGAAGCTCGATCCTGCAGACAGACAGCTGTCCCCGCTGCACACACTGCGTACTACAGTGGGACTGTCTGGAGGGACAGTTGTCTGGAGACAATGAGGCCCATGTGACAGGCCGCAATGAATCTCCTCTGGAATCTCACAATGGCCCAACAGCAGAGGGCCCTGAATAGGCCTCTCTCCTCAGTGGGGACAGGCTGCAGGGCAACCTCCTCCCTCATTCACCCTCCTGCCTTTCTCTCCCCTCTTGTTATCTCTGTCTTTCATCCATGTTAATGCTCCTGTCCCCTTTGACCTCTTCCTTCTCCTCCACATACCCTATTTCTGTTTTTTCTTAGACACAGAATCACCCTTCCCTTATGCATGTGGGCATCCCAGTCCTGGATCTCATAGCAGAACAACTATTTCTTTTTTTTTTTCTTTTTTTTTCTTTTTTTTTTTTTTTGCAGTACCAAGGATTGAACCCAGAGGCATTCTACCTCCAAGATACACCCCCAGACCTATTTTTTATTCTTTATTTTGAAACAGGGTCTCACTAAGTTGCAGAGGGCCTCACTAAGTAGCTGAGGCTGGCCGCGAACCTGGATCCACCGGTCTCAGCCTCCCAAGTACTGGGATTACAAGTGTGCGCCACCACGCTCGGCTTAGAACAACTATTTCTCCACCATCTCTGCCTTCCTGGCTGTCCCCTCCCCAAGGGGCTGCTTTTATTTATTTTTTGTTTGTTTGTTTTGTGATACTAGGGATTGAACCAAGGGTGCTTTGCCACTGAGCTACATCCCCAGCACTTTTTTTTAAATTTTAAGACAGGTTCTCACTAAGTTGCCCAGGCTGGCCTTAAACCTGTGATCCTCCTGCCTCAGCCTCCCGAGTCACTGGGATGATTGGTATGCACAACTGTGGCCAGCCAAGGAGCTGCTTTTATTATTTATTTATTTATTTATTTTTTGTACTGGGGATTAAACCCAGGGGCATTCTACCTCTACCATGCCCAGCTAGGGAGCTGCTTTTAAAGCATACTTTCCAGCCGGGCATGGTGACACACACTTGTAATCCCAGTACTTGGGAGGCTAAGACAGGAGGATTGCAGATTCGCAGCCAGCCTCAGCTACTTTGTGAGGCCCTCCATAACTTAGTGAGACCTGGTTTCAAAATAAAGAATAAAAAATAGGGCTGGGGGTGTAGCTCAAAGGTAGAATGCCCCTGAGTTCAATCCCCAGTTCTGCAAAAAAATAAATAATTTAAATAAATAAATCATACTTTCCCTGCTGCTAGGAGCGTAGGGGAGCTAGCAAGTCTTAGTGACTAAAATGAAAAGCACCTGTAATGTCAGTTAATTGTTCATGCTGCCCTTCCCCCCAAGTTAGTTTACAGTTCCTTAGGCACAAGCAAAATGGCTTTTTTTTTTTTTTGCGGTACTGGGGATCGAACCCAGGGGCATTCTATCTCCGAGCTACACCCCCAGTCCTATTTTTTATTCTTTATTTTGAAACAGGGTCTTGCTAAGTTGCAGAGGGCCTCACTAAGTAGCTGAGGCTGGCCGCGAACCTGCGATCCTCCTGTCTCAGTCTTCCAAGTACTGGGATTATGGGCAAGTGTCACTGCGCCTAACTTATTCTGTATTTTTCAATTTAGGCTAGAAAAAGCCTCATTTAGATTCTCCAATGGACTTGAGTTTCAATAAAAAGGCTGTATGAAGCAGAAACAGGAAAAGGAGGATGGGCAGGGGCATACCAATTCACCAGTCCCAGGACAAAGCGCCCTCAACCAGAGCTGGGGCAATACAATCTACTGTGTGGACAAAGTTGTACGTGTATTTATTGTCCCAGTGTGTTCCCCGGCAATTCTCTACCTGTCATCAATACTCTGTTTTTGCTGCCACCAACACATGATAATCTGATCTGGAAGAAAAAACAGAGGGAGTGGAGTATCTGTAGAAACAAACACCATCGAATGTCCTGGCTCGCTTCCCAGGCCTTCAGTAAAAATGCAGAAAGTAAGAAGCCGCAGAGCAGAGCCGCCTCAGCGAGTCTTCTCTGAGTCTCCAGTAAGTCCTTAAGACAGGACTTTGCAGCCTTAGTGACCGATCACCAGGCTGCTGTGGCTGAGGTGACCCTTCTGGTGGAAGGATAGGCGTAGTGACAAATGGAGACAAAGATGTGCTGGGTATTTGTCTTCCTGAACTGCCCGCCCCCATTCAACATTGCGCCCTACCAAACTTTCTCCTGGGCTCTTTCAATAACATTTACTGTATATCAAATATTGGTTCTGAATCATGATATTAAGTTCACCTCTAATTTGGGCAACCAGCAACCCACATTCTACTCTCAGGAAGATGGGGGCCAGGGGCCGATTCTGGGATCTTTTCTGTTTTGCAAGGATGGGAATGGAACCCAGGGCCTCCTGAATGCTTGGCATGGTCCTCACCACTGAGCTACCCCCACCACCACCCCACCCACATACCCTGGGATCTTTTATAGAGATGAGGAAAAATGCTAGTGCCAAAGAGAAAGTTTCTGATGGCTGAACTGGCAATGAAGCAAAGGACAAAACCATTTCTTTAATCAGAAGACCGCCCCCTGCTCCTTTACTTAGATTTTTGAAAGACAGAAGGAGATAGAATTATAATCAGGCAGAGGGCATGGAAAAAGATAAAATGAAAAATAAACTTGAAACATACCTAGCAGAAAGCATATTTGATTTGAAAGATTTTTTTCCATTTCAATTCTCTGTGGACCCATTCATAACAGAGATATGGTTTCTTAAAATATGGTTTCTGCTCTAACTGGTGGAGGCTCCTGGAAAAAATGCCTTCCATATTTCCACTGGCCCCTGCTTCACATGAACTCAATTTCTGAACAACACTTTCAAGGAGACCAGTCGACCTTGAGCAGCCAGAGTGATTCTGAAACCTAGTGACACCCCTAAGTGACGCTGAGAGTTGGGCCCACAGGCATCGGGTTTCAGTTTTTTCCCCTACCATCCCACACCACACACACACACACACACACACACATCACAAGGTCCTGCTAGGCACAATTGACTGGTATGGATTCAAGCAGATTAGTACCAAATCCTCTTTAAAATATACAAACTGTGAACAATTCTGTTTAGTGTGGTTGAAACTTTTTTAAAAAAGAAAAATGGAATTTTTAAGGAAAGAGCAGATTTAAATTCTCTTCTGTAGACACTGTTAATCAAGAACAGCCTTTTCCCATGCTTGAAATGGCTGGCAACAAGCACTCTAAGGTCAGCCTGTCATTTCCTGGGCATGCTTCCTCCCCACCTCACCACCTGTGAGCCTCAGTTCTCTCACCTGTGAAATGAGTGCTGACAATACTATCTCACTGTTGGGTTTGTTTGTTTGTTTGTTTGTTTGTTGTAATGGGGATGGCACCCAGGGGCATTCTACCTCCAAATTACACCCTAAGTCCTATTTTATTCTTTTATTTTGAAACAGGGTCTCACTAAGTTGCAGAGGGCCTCCCTAAGTTGCTGAGGCTGGCCTTAAACCTGCAATCCTCCTGTCTCAGCCTCCCAAGTACTGGGATTACAAGTGTGTGCCACCATGCCTGGCTTGGGTTTGGTTTTTATTTTGTTTTGGTTTGGTTTGGTACTGGAAATGGAACCTGGGGCATTCTACCTCTGAGCTATACCCCTAGCCCTGGGTCTCACTAAGTTGCTGAGGGTTTCACTAAATTGCCAAGGCTGGCCTTGAGCCTGTGATCTTCCTGTCTCAGCTTCCCAAGAACTGGTGTTACAGGTGTGTACCACTGTGCCTGGCATATTGGGGGGTTTAAATGAGATAATTTATATAAAAGCATTCAGTTCAGTACCTACTCATAGTAAATATCCATTAAATATTAGCCATTATGGCCTCAAAACAAGTCATACATACACAAAAGTCTTAAGCAGAGAGATCAAAGCTAATATTGCTATTTGTATTTCCTTCCTCCCTCCTTCCCTCCCTCCCTCCCTTCCTTCCTTCCTTCCTTCCTTCATATGTGCAGTACTGGGGATTGAACCCAGGGGCATTCTACCTCTGAGTTACACCCACCCCCAGCCCTTTTTATTTTTTATTTGGAAATAGGGTTTTGCTAAGTTGCTGAGGATGCCTTGGAACCTATGATCCTCCTGTCTCAACTTCTCAAGTACTGGGATTACAGGGGTGCATGACTGTGCCTGGCTCTGTTATTTGTATTTTCTACATACTTCTTAGAAAATAAATTCACATTCTTGGAAACCTATCAGAGCCAAATAAATGGATTTAGGACCATAGCAGTGTGAATTGTTGATCTCTATCTCACCTTGCCAAGATACTGCCTGGAAGATCTGAGAGGACTTAACACCCACTGACGTTGCTTTTGGAGACAGGCCTGAGAAATCCCCCTCAGCT
>PVJS01009430.1:24143-42996 GCA_004027185.1 Glis glis
TTTTTTTTTTTTTTTTTTGCGGTACTGGGGATTGAACACAGGGGCGTTCTACCTCTGCGCTACGCCCCTGGCCCTATTTTTTTATACTTTATTTTGAAACCGGGTCTCACGAAGTTGTGGAGGGCCTCACTAAGGAGAGAGAGAGAGTCAGGGAGAGAGAGATTGAGAGAGCTGAGGCTGGCCGCGAACCGGGATCTTCCGGTCTCCGCCTCCCGAAGTACTGGGATTACAAGCGTGCGCCACCACGCCCAGCTGACCCTGCTTCCAAATAAGAAATAAAACTGGGGTGGGGGTATAACTTGGAGGTAACATGCAAGAAAAAAAGAAAGAAAGAAAGAAGAAAGGAAGGAAGGAAGGGAGGAAGGGAGGAAGGGAGGGAGGGAGGAAGGGAGGAAGGAAGGAAGGAAGGGAGGGAGGGGCTGAAGATAGAGGTGGAGCTCAGTGGCAGAGCTTGCCTAGCATGTACAAGACCCTGGGGTCAATCCCCAGCATCAACAAACAAACAAACAAAAAGAAACCATCTGCAATATGGGCTCCTGAGGAAGGGGCCTGGCTTCTCTTGGCTTGAGCAGGCCTCACAGAGATGCCCTGCAAGGCTGGTGGAAAAACATTCAGAGGCATCCTGGTCTCCATTGTACCCAACACATCCTTCACTTATCTGAGACTTCAAGATCAGCTCTCCTGTTAGCTTTTCCTTTCCAGATAAGGGGCTATTTTGTGGGTGGTTGGGGTGGAGGTTACTATGGGCCAGGGATAGAGTGTCTTGTGAAGGCTTGGGACTGGCCACTTACATGTTATCCAAATGAACTTGAATCTGGCGAGATGTTTCTGTATTCATTCATTCATTCATTCATTCACTCATTCTCTCTCTCTCTCTCTCTCTCTCTTTCTGTCTCGTTCTCTTTTTCTTTTTTTGTAGTAGAGATTGAACCCAAGGACATTCTACCTCTGAGCTATACCCCCGGAGCTATTTTATTTTTTATTTTGAAACAGGGTCATCAGGCATGGGGGTGCATGCTTGTAATCCCAGTACTTGGGAGGCTGAGACAGGAGGATTGCAGGTTCGCCGCCAGCCTCAGCTACTTAGTGAGGCCCTCTGCAACTTAGTGAGACCCTGTTTCAAAATAAAGAATAAAATATAGGGCTGGGGGTGTAGCTCAGAGGTAGAATGGCCCTGGGTTCAATCCCCAGTACCACAAAAAAAAAAAAGAAAGAAAAGAAAAAAAGAAACAGGGTCTTGCTATTTGCTGATTTGAAAGTAGTACAAGGTGAGGGCCAGGGTGCCTTTGAGCAAGTTGGAAGAAGACATCTTTCCTCTGAGCAGGTGGGACTAAGGCGGGTAGGGTTTCAGCCCAGGACACAACCTACCCACATAGCCAGAACATACTCCTTAAAAAAAAAAAAAATTCAAAAGATGCAAAGGTATGTAAAAAAAAAAAAAGTATAATCCTCTTATCACACTCCCACAGAAAATCACTATTACTAGTTTGGTTAACAAACCTTTCTTTTTTTTTTTAACAGAATGGAAAAATTCAGTTGGAGGAAAAATACAGGTACACAGTGAAAATTTTAAATAGTGCCAGAGAGTATAATCTACAGTTTCCTTCCTAATCCCAGTACTAGAAGGCTGAGACAGGAAGATCACAGGTTCAAGGACAGCCTCAGCATGTAACAAGACTCTCAGCAACTTAGTGAGACCCTGAATCCAAACAAAAACAAAAAGGGCTGGGAGTGTAGCTCTGAGGTAGATGCTCCTGGATTCAAACACCTCTCCCCCCCAAAAAAGAGATAATTATTGGGTCAAAGAATATATAAAATACAACAATGTACAATTAATACAACCAATTACAGGTGTGGTGGCACACACCTGTAATCCCAGTACTTGGGAGGCTGAGACAGGAGGATCACAGGTTCAAAACCAGATTCAGCAACTTAGTGAGGCCCTCAGCAACTTAGCAAGACCCTGTTTCCAAATAAAAAATAAAAAATAGGACTGGAGTTGTAGCCTCACGGTAGAATGCCCCTGGGTTATATCCCCAGCACCACACACACACACACACACACATACACACACACACACACACACAAATTAAGTGATAAATATTATCAAATTACTCCCAAATAGGTTATTCGATCAGCACTCCTACTACCAATGGTTTTTGTTTTGTGTGGGGGGGGCACTGGGGATTGAGCCCAGGGCATTCTATCTCCGAGCTACACCCCCAGCCCTATTTTTATGTTTAGTTTGAAACAGGGTCTCACTAGGTTGAGGAGAGTCTCACTACTTGCTGAGTCTGTCCTCAAACCTGCGATCCTCCTGTCTCAGCCTCCCAAGTACTGGGATTATAGGCATGACACCACCAATGGTTTTAAGTGTTCATTTTCCCATCAATACCATTATCTTCCAGTGTTCTAAAATGCATATACGTCTTATTTTAACCAAATAGGAGAATGCTATTGTTAAGCTCTCTTCCTCTCTGACCCTACCCACCCCAATATCACCAAAAGTTCTTCACAACCCAGGGTGTCCTCTGCAACTTTGTTAGCATGTCCTTGGATGGAATCCACTTCAAAGTTGAGATCTCAAGGATTCAAGTCTAACCCTGAAACTTTGAACTTTGTTTCTAGGCTGGGCAGAAGCCCAGGCACTGGGTCTTCCACTGAAGAGAGCAGAGGGGTCTTCAGAAATGCAAATTGTTCACTGTTCCGCCTTCTCTACCACTTCTCCAGTCCCTGGCCCCTGGACAAGTGACTTTAACTGGTAGAGGGCTTATAAATTGGGGTCAGAAGTAGGGGAGAGCTTGGGGAGCCCTAAAGAAAAGCAGAGAACAAAAGGCCAGACTGTTTGCAGTTCCCATTCTGCAGGGAGGCAGAAGCTAAGACTAGGATCATGGTTGTGAAGCTCCCCTGGGGTCTTTTTTTTTGGTACTGGGGATTAAACCCAGAGGCACATCCTACCTCCAAGCTATACCCTAAGTCCTTTTTACTTTTATTTTTTTTCCATTTGAAACAGGTTCTTGCTAAATTGCTGAGGGCCTTGCTAAGTTGAGGAGGCTGGCCTCGAACCTGCAATTCTCCTGTCTCAGCCTCCCAAGTATTGGGATTACAGGCATGCATCACCACACCTGGCCTACATTATTTCTTTATTAAAATAAATAATGACTACCATTTCTATTGAGCACTTACAATGTGTTAGGCACTGGATGAGTGACTTTAGATTGGGGTCAGGAGGAAGGGTTTGGGGACCTCTGAGAAATAGTAAAGGACATTATTATTTTAATAAATACTACAAGCCAAGTCTATTGTTTATTAAAAAATAAATAATGGCTGCAACTTATTGATATCTATAATGGACTAGACACTGTGCCAAATGTAGCCCATGCATTAGCTCTTTCCTTATTTTTTTTTTAATTTGGCAGTACTGGGGATGGAACCCAGGGACACTTTACCACTGAGCTACACCCCTAGCCCTTTTTATTTTTTTTATTTTGAGACGGTGTGTCTACATTTTTTTTCTTTTGTATTGGGGATTGAACTCAGGGGCATTCTGACTCCAAGCTACTCCTCAGCCCTTTTTATTTTGAAAGAGGATCTCACTAAGTTGCTGAGGGTCTCACCAAGTTGCCTAGGCTGGCCTCAAACCTGTGATCTTGTCTCAGCCTCTCAAGCAATGGGATGACAGCTGCACTAGCTCATCCAATCCTCTCAACAGCCCCAAAAAGAGCAGTTACCATTGTTATCCTCACTGGGCCATTGAAGAGACAGAGTTAAGACACTCACCCAAGATCACATAGCGAAAAGAAGTGGCACTATCAGGACACACATCCAAAACTGTCTGACCCCAGAGACTATGTTCATTCCTTCAGAGCAAGATAATTGAGAAGCATCAATTGCCATCCATCTCGCATGTATGCCCCAGGCTCACTCTCCTTAGTTATCCCCAGTGAGCCTCTGGATTTTTCACTTGCTTAAGAAATCTAGCATCACTTCCCCCAAGCCTTCATCCTCTTTTCTAATCTCTCCTCCCAAACACCTTCTGATCTCCTGGGTGGCACCACTTGTAATGAGTGGGCTCCCCCACAGACTGCCAGCACCCCGAGGCTTTCCATCAGATCCACTGTGCCCACCACAGTACCTGACACACAAGAAGTGCCCCTGCCCTGCCCTAGGCCTCAGCTGATAAATGTGGTATCAGGGCTGCTAGTGCCCCTTCCCACTCCCAGTTGGTAGGAGAGAGTGACTGTTATTTACAAAAACACCAAGCCAAACAACACCCTCCCTTCTCTGACAAGCTGAAGCTGGGGCTGGGAACAGCCAGAGGTCACCAAATGGCCTCCAGATGGTGACTGGCTGCTGCTTCCTAACTGGGGGGGGGGGGGGGCTGGGGCAAAAGGCTGGGCCACCCACCTGCTCCCAGGGACCTGTGAACCGTCCAGTCTACATTGTGGGGGGAAAACCAGACAGTTCCTTCCTCTGGAATCCCCTCCTGCCACCAGCTCTCAGAATGGACACTGGACCAGTCCCCACCAGTCCCAGGGGCTCCCACAGGTAGGCCAGGCTGGGCAGCAAGAGTCCCCCTCGCCTGGTATCCATCCTCTCACCCCATCAAATGGGATGCCCATCCCTGGTGGACATGGTTGAGTCCTAAACTGAGAGGGAGCAGGGTGGCATGGGGCCTGCGGGGTATGTGCAGAGAAGGGAGGGGGCTCTTTTCTCCCTGGAAGAACTGAGGACACCAGTAGCTGGAGGCAGAGGGAAGGATTTCCACAGAATTCCCCAACAAAGGAAGTGCAGCAGGCTTGGGGAGAGCTCCCTGCTCTCATTCAGTACCCTTCTCCTCCCACAGACCCTGGAGGCAAAAGGCCCCCAACTGGTTATCAGGTCCTGGAGTGTTAGGGCCTTTGTCTCCCCAGCAGCCAACTCTGGGGGGGGGGGGGCTACAAATTCTCCCTGACCCTCCCAGCTTTTTGTCATCTCAGAGGGAAGATTACATTTCTGTGTGTGGAGGCAAGGTGCCAGGCGTCCTGTCAATGAGCAGCTCAGAGCTGGCCTGGGAAGCTCTCCCTCCACAGCCAGGGGCCCTTCTCCAGTGGTCTGCATTTGAGAAAGAGCCTGGGACAATCCCAGCACCATGGTGCATACCTATGATCCCAGTACTTGGAAGGCTGAGACAGGAGCATTTCAGGTTTGAGGCCAGCCTCAGCAACTTAGCAAGACCCTCTTCAATTTAGTGAGAGACCCCGTTTCAGAATAAAAAGGGCGGCCGGGTGTGGTGGCGCATGCTTGTAATCCCAGTATTGGGAAGCTGAGACTGGAGCATCGCAGATTCAAAGCCAGTCTCAGCAACTTAGTGAGGCCCTCTGCAATTTAGTGAGACCCTGTTTCCAAATAAGAAAATCAGACTGGGGGTGTAGCTCAGAGGTAGAATGCCCCTGGGTTCAATCCCCAGTACCACAAAAAATAAAAATAAAATAAAAAACAAAAAGGGCTGGGGGTGTAGCTCAAAGGTAGAATGCCCCGGGTTCAATCTCCAGCACCACAAAGAAAGAAGAAAGGAAAGAAGGAAGAAAGGAAGGGAGAGAGGGAAGGAGGGTGAGTGAGCAGGGGCAGTGAGCATGGTACAGAAGGGGAGTTGGGCTGGAAGGATAAAACCATCACCACTCAATTATGTAGGGGCTGTGTGTGGATGGTCCATGTGTTCTCTGGGTCTCTCTCATTCTCCATTTCACCCTTTTGAGCTGTTTCCCTGAAAACGGGTGGAGGGAGAGCTAGCAAGTTGGCCACTTGTTTTCATTTTTTTTTTTTTGTGGTACCAGGGATTGAACCTGGGGGGAATTTTACCTCCGGGCTATACCCCCAGCCCTATTTTTTTTATTCTTTATTTTGAAACAGGGTCTCACTAAGTTGCAGAGGGCCTCACTAAGTAGCTGAGGCTGGCTACGAACCTGTGATCCTCCAGTCTCAGCCTCCCAAGTACTGGGATTACAAGCGCGTGCCACCACGCCTGGCTCATTTTGGTTTCTTAATAAATCTGTAGGGGAATTTGTTCAGTAGTGGACCTATGACCCTCAAGACCAAAAGGCATTTACATCTTTCTCTTCTGTTTAAATAAAGGACACATTCTTCAGCCTGACCATTTTGGGTTTCACATTCTTGAATGGTTTCAAGTAAAGAAAAAGAAAAGAAAAAGGGCTGGATTTTCCCCAGCCCCCCTACCTGGTGCTGGGGTTGAACCCAATGCTTCACAAATGTTAGGCAGGCACTCTACAGTTCAAGACTGGATTTTGTGTGTGTGTGTGTGTGTGGCACTGGAGATTGAACCCTGGGGCATTCTACCTCTGAGCTACACCCCCAGCCCCTTTTATTTTTTTTTAAATTTGTAAATAGGGTCTCACTAAGTTGCTGAGGGTCTCGCTGAGTTGTTGAGGCTGGCTTCAAGCCTTCAGTCTTAGTCCTCTCAGCCTCCCACGTACTGGGATTGCAGGTGTGGGCCACCATGCCTGGCTTCAGGGCTGGATTTTAAATCCCTTATTTTAGAAGAATTATGGAGAGGAAGAGCAATACACTTTCTTTTAAGTACAAAGTGGGTAAATAGTAGTTAAGACTTAACATTCAGTTCTGGTTTTGGGTTTTTTTTTTTTTTGGTACTGGGGATTGAACCCAGGGGCATTCTACCTCCGAGCTACACCCCCAGCCCTATTTTATTTTTTATTTTGAAACAAGGTCTCATTAAGTTGCGAAGAGCCTCACTATGTTGCTGAGGCTGGCCTGGGAACTGTGATCCTCCTGTCTCAGCCTCCCAAATTCTGGGATTACAAGGGTGTGCCACCACACACAGCTTCAATTCTGTATTTTCCATGGCTTGCTTTCCCAGTGAGGTTCCCTCAAATTCCATCTCCTGCTGGGAGTGGTACCACATGCCTGTAATCCCAGTATTTGGGAAGCTAAAACAGGAGGAGCGCAGGTTCGAGCCCAGCCTCAGCAACCTCAGCAACCTCGTGAAACCCTCTGCAACTCAGTGAGACCCTGTTTCAAAATAAAAAAATAAACCAAAGCCGGGTGTGGTGGTGCACGCTTGTAATCCCAGTACTTGGGAGGCTGAGACAGGAGGATAACAGATTCGAGGACGGCCTCAGCTACTTAGTGAGGCCCTCTGCAACTTAGTAAGACCCTGTTTCAAAATAAAGAATAAAAAATAGGGCAGGGGGTGTAGCTTGGAGGGAGAATGCCTCTGGGTTCAATCCCTGGTACCACACAAAATAAATAAATAAATAAATAAATAAATAAATAAATAAATAAATAAACCAGGCACTGTGGTGCATGCTTGTAATTCCAGTACTTGGGAGGCTGACACAGGAGGATCACAGGTTCAAAACCAGTCTCAGCTACTTAGTGAGGCTGTCAGCAACTTAAGGAGACCCTGTTTCCAAATAAAAAATAAAATAGGGCTGGGAGCATAGCCCGGAGGTAGAAGACCCCTGGGTTCCATCTGCAGTACCATAAAAACAAAACAAAACAACAACAAAAAAATTGGGCTGGGGGTGTAGCTCAGATCTAGAATGCCTCTAGGTTCAATCCCGAGTACCACAATAAATAAATAAATAAATAAATAAATAAATAAATAAATCCATTTCCTCTTCTGGTGATTCAGGTTTGTTTTACACTTATCAAGTCCCCAAACAACAAATGTATATAAGCAAAGCTTGAGTAGAATCAAAAGATCCTTGCCCAGATCCATCGAGAAGCTAGCTGGGGAGAAAAGGCAAAGAGAAAAAGACAACTAACAAAGCCGTGTTAAGGGTCAAATCAGCAGATATGTCAGTCGGTCAGTAGGGCTTCCAGGGGCTGGGGTTGGCAGGGAAGATGTGAATTTGGCAGTTACTATGGGAGGCTGAAACAAGAGGATTTCAGGTTCAAGACTAGGTTCAGCAACTTAGCAAGGCCCTCAGCAACTTAGCGAGACCCTGCTTCAAAATAAAAAATAAAAAGGTCTGGGGTGTAGTCCGGAGATAGAACAACGCTGGGTTCAATCCCCACTACAAAAAAAGAAACAAACAAACAAACAACAAAAAAAACCCGTTCCTCAGGGAACTCATGCCCATTCGTATTACAGAACCACAATACACTCTGTGGAAGGATCCAGGGGCAAGGGCCCTTGGACCACTTGTCCTGGGGTTTCATAAAACACTGGAGGGTACTTCGATTGGGCTCTGATTAATTTGCAAAGTAACGACCTGCATGGTAACCCATGTCTGTAATCCCAACACTTAGAGGCTGAGGCAGGAGGATCTCAAGTTTGATGCCAGCCTCAGCATTTTATCAAGACCCTGTTTCAAAATAAAAAATAAAAAGGGCTGAAGGTGTAGCTCAGAGGTAGAATGCCCCTGGGTTCTATCCCCAGTACGCCCTACCCCCCAACACATACACAACTAACAAAACATCCCTCCCCTCCCACTTCTTGGCTCCCATTCTGCAAGCTGGAGACTTCTGGAATGGCGCTGCAGAATTTGCAGGGTCCAGCTCCATGCCAAACCTAGATTACTTGGCTGGGGAAGATGAAATCCGAGGGAAGGGTGGGGGGGCATCTACTTATGAATAAAAACTGCTGGTATTTATTGAGTGTGAACTATGTGCCAGGCCCTCATTTACTCCTCCACTCTATATGCAAAATGCTGTTACCCCCTTTTACAGATAGGAAGGCTAGATTTAGAGCGAGATGTTTTTTCCCCATAGTACACAGTCTCCAAAGCCCACCCTGCCTTGTACAATTTCAGGGCTTTAGTGAATCCTCACTCCACTCTCTAAATTGCTAATCTGTCCACGGCCCGATATTCGGGCTCAGATGGAGGGGTACGAGCTACGCAGGAGCCTAGGCTGTAGGGAAGGAACCACACAGGGCCGGGAACTACAAGGCCCAGCAGGCAGCTGCAGGGGGAGGAGGCGGAGGAGGGACCGGCGCGGGTGGTGAGAGCGCGAGCCCTCGCGCCTCGCCGGCGCAGTGCGCTCGGAGCGCTCCTGCGGGCACTGGTGCAGTGGCCTCCGCGAGCAGGAGCCCAGACGCCGGTGCGGGAGCGGCGCGCGGAGGAACCCGGGCAGTGCCCGGTGCCCGGACGGGACTGAGCCTGTGCTCAGCGCATTGCGGCGACCTCGCCTTCGCGGCCGCGAGCGGAGCCGCTGCTGGAAAGGCAACGGAGAGCGAGGACTTTTCCGCCGTCCGCAGGGCGCCCCCAGGGCGCACGGAACCAGCGCTGCAGTTGGGCGCGCCGCTGCGCTGGGGCCCCGCGGGGCGATGGAGCCGGGTCTGCGCGAGGCGTGAGGCGCCGCCGGCAGCTTGTGGAGAGGGGGGCGCGAGGTCTGGAGACCCCGGCTGCGCACGGGAGCCCTCCCCCCGCCCCGCCTCCGGGACACCAGCTTCAGCTCCATTGTTCGGGCTGGAGGCGCCGAGCCCCGAGCGCCACCGGGAGTCGAGGGCCGGTCGCGACCCCGCCAGGACCCGAGCGGAGCCCGGAGGCAACGGGCCGGAGCGGGGGACACGGGCGCCCGCGCGATCCACGGCGAGCTCTCCGGAGGCGAAACCGCAGCGGCGAGCGAGGTAAGAGCCGCGCGCCCCCCGCCCGGGCGCCTCGAGCGGCCCCGGCGCCGAACCTCCGGCCGCAGCCTCCCTCCGCCCGGCCCCCGCCTGCCCCACCTCCCGCCCCGGCCCCGGCGCCCCCGTCCCCTCCCTGCCTCCACCCGGCGCCCTCGGCACCCCCTCCCCGCGCGCCCCGCTGCTCCTCCCGCCGCCCAACTTTTCAGCCAACTCGCGCTCTGGAGCTGGCCGGGAGCGGCCGGGCGGTGAGCCCGGGGAGGGACCGGGCGGGGAGAAGGCGGCGGAGGGCCTGGGTCTCCCCGGGCCGGGGAGCAGGGCGGGAGCGGGCAGCGAGTGTGCGCGCGTGCGCGTGTGTGCGTGTGTGTGAGTGTGAGTGTGTGTGTGTGTGTGTGTGTGTGTGTGTGTGTTGCATTCCACTCCATCTGTTTTCAGTCCCTTAAGAGAACTCGCTTCAATTCAGCAGGTAGCTTGGGGCGCCACGCTGAAAATCGGGGGGCTTTCTAAGTCTTTCCCGCCTCCGCGGAAGCCTGGGGTGCGTGTCGGGCGGTTGGGTGAGGGCACGCAGAGGGAAGGGGCTGGAGGGGAAGGTTGGCTGGTCTTGGACTAGGTTTAAGGAGGTGTCGTCACCAAATGGCTGAAGCTGCTTTCCGCGGAGAGCGAGGAAAGATTCCTTTTCCAAGAGGGGGTGATGTTCTACTCAGACGATTTCAGGACTGGTCGGAAGTTTGGCGAGGGGAGGGTGGGCAGCCGGCGACGTGGAGCCCGGGTGCGGGGCGGGGGCGGGGGCGTTCGGTTCCCGTCCGGCCCTCGGAGGTGGGGGAAGGGACGAGGGTTTTGTCCCGTGCGGTGCACCGGGCGGCGATGCTTGTTGCGTCTCTGGCCTCGACCCTTCTGCTCGCCGCTTCCCGCGCCCTCCTCCGTTATGTTTTGGTTGGGGATAAGAGAGAGACTAGAACCCACGTTTGCAGAATAATTTATTGACGTTTTAGATGGGGTTCGTATAAAACACTCCCCCATAAGGCAGCCACACAGCTTTTTGGGGGGCAGGGAGGAACCTTCTCTTTTCTGGACCTAGAAGCTGTTAGCCCATTTGAAAAGCATTTCTTCGGTGCCCCCCCCACTTCCCAGATGTAGCGGCCGCATCTGGTTCCGTTTCACCCCACACGGGTACACCGCAGCCACATTATTACCATCCCTCTTCCTCCCCTCCCCTCTCCTAAATTAAAACTGGGATTCTTCAACTTTTCCCTACCTCCTCCCTCCCTAAAATGACTTGGAAACGCAGCCTTGGCATTGGAGGAGAAAAGAAAGTTACCTCGGATCCCGAGTTAAGTAGGATCCCTCCAAACTAGTTATTCTCTGCTGCTGCTGGGTGGCGTTAGGGGTGCTTTCTAGATGTGCAGAGAGGCATCTTGGGAGATGGAGGCCAAGGTTTTCGGGGATTCATCTGCTTTGGCTGTGGGTCTGGCCCAGAACCGGCCCCGATAGATGTTTCTAGAACCAAAGCCTTGCTTTCTGTTCCCTTTATAGTTGAAGCTGAGGGAGCGTCTGCCCCAGTCTGGAGCCCGTGGGCTGTTCACCCATCCCCTTGTTCCCTTTCCCCCCTCCCGGGAGCGAGCCCTTGCGCGGCGACCCGGGCTGTTGCTGCCAGAGGCGCTCCTTGTATGTGTTTAGGGAGGTATTTGGGCTGCAACCTTCGGAAACTAGAGCAGGGTGTTTTGCCATTTAAACAACTTCATGCTTGAAGGCGGGGGGGGGGGGGCTGGAGTGTCGAGCTGTGTTTTGAATACTCTTGGAGACTGGACGGCATCTTAGGGTCCAAAGATGTGGCGGGATGGTGAGAGTTGGTCCCTCTCACCCTCTCCTTTCTAGTCTCTTTTAAATTGAAAACTCTTCTCTGGTTCCTTCTTTGGGCCGGAGTTTTGGAGGCTGTGATGAAATCGCACTAGACATGGTAATTAAGGTGACTGTTTCCTCTGCAGATGTGCCCTGCCCTTCTCACCGCAGGACCAGGGCTTTTTTTGGAATACCATCTAAATCGTAGAACCTTAGCGTCTCTAAGCTAAGCTAGACTGTCGAGCAGAAAGTGGCCATTCCCCTCCCTTGGCTCAGGCTCCTGGTTTCCTCCCTGAGGCTTGTTTAAAAACTAAGTAGCTGGGCCCACTGGGACCTGCCTTTGCTTGGCTAATTACCCCCAGGCCTGGGTCATCTCCCTTCCTTTCAGTGACCAAGAGCCAGCAAGCTCTGCCCTTGCCCACTGTCTCTCCTGATGGCCTGCTTCCCTCCCTAATGACTTGTTTACATATTTCCCCCCACTTGGTTGGAAGAAGCTCCAGGGCTGGGCTGACCCTCACAGTACAAGGTGTTTGGGGACAGTGAGGCTGCTGGGGACTGGCTCCAGCTAGGATGGTTACATACTGCGTCAGTGACAAGCTCCTTGGAGTATCTGTTGCATTTACTCTTAGTCATTGCTGAGTGTCAGCTTTTTAATGAGGGTTGGCCAGATCGAGAGCCACTTGGACGCACGTCCTTTCTTTGCCTGCTTCTCCCATGCCCATTTTGGAGGTATTTTCACAGGTATTTGGGCCAGGGTATATACCACTTCCTTTGGTACCAAAGTAAACCAGTCTTAGGGTGCTTCTTTTCCTTGGCCCCTGGCCATGGAGGATGTTGGAAGTTCCATTTGGTGCCTTTTGAATATCAAGTGAAGGACAAGAAGAAACAGAGAAAGAACTTTGCAGATGTCATCCCTCCCTCCTTGGGGAAGAAAATTAGAATACATCTAGGCATCCCTAAGCCCAGCCACCTTTATTCCTGGTAGACTCCAAAGGGCAAGAAAATTGAATTGAGCACTGTGTAGACAGACTTTAGCCTTTGGGACTAAGGAAAAACTATGGGTTCTGCTTTTAGTGGTGTGTTTTTTGTTTATTTGAGGTATTGACCCAAAACAAGACCCCTAAAATAGGAGCTTTGCTTACATGAGCTTAAGGTTTTAGCAGCCAGCCTCTGAAAGCTTGCTTTCTTGCCTCCATTTTTAAAAATCTCTTTCAACAAAATGGCTGTTAGTTAAAGAGCTTCCTAGGAAGTTGAAGCCTGGTGCTGCTGGAGGAAAAGGAGTTAGACAGAATGGATTCAGACATCTTGTTCTGAAAGGGCCTCGCTCACATCACTTGAGACGAGTTTAATTTCCTCTTGGGAAATATGTCTTGCATTTGTCTTCCCCAGAGCTCTGTAAAAGGTCTGAATGCACCAGGGATGAAGGGGAGTCCAGATGTATAGCTGTAGGAAGGTTCTGGTGTTTCCAGATGGGATTAAATACCAGTCATAGGTTAGGATATTTGTTTTTCCCACAAGGTTGCATCACCTTAAACACAAATTCTCTCCTCATTACCACCCCTCTTCTTGTGATGAAGGAACCGTGTTCAAAGTAAATAGCACTCACCTGGGCAAAGAACTATTTACTGAAGAATATGGTGATGCTCCACCATTGTGTCCTGTCTTCAACAGCAGGGCTTCCTAGGTTAGGAGGTGCGATTACTGTTTCACTTATTGCTAGTTTTTGTTTGCATGTGTGTGGGGGGGTATTGGGGATTGAACCCAGCAGCATTCTACCCCCTGAGCTATGCCTCAGACCTATTTTATTTATTTATTTATTTATTACTTACTTTGTGTGTGTGGTACGGGGGATTGAACCCAGGGGCATTCTACCTCTGAGCTACATCCCCAGTCCTATTTTATTTTTATTTTGAAACAAGGTCTCACTAGGTTGATAAGAGTCTCACTACTTGCTGAGGCTGTCCTCGAACCTGTGATCCTCCTGCCTCAGCCTCCCAAGTACTGGGATTACAAGCATGTGCCACCATGCCTGGCTTATTTTTTATTTTGGAAACAGGGTCTCATTAAGTTGCTGAGGGTCTTGCTAAATTGCTGAGGCAGGCCACAAACCTGCAGTCATCCCGCCTCAGCCTCCCAAGTACTGAGATTACAGGTGTGCATCACCACGCCCTGCTTATTGCTAGTTTTTTATATACCTGTCACTTGCAAGGACATTTAAACACTTTTTTCTGAGACTCAAAACAAGTAGCATTTCCTTTGGACAAACTAAAATTTTGTAAATAGAGCTGCATGACTTTTTTTCAAATGTTTATTAACGTACTTGTCCAACCAGCCATGGTGTCAGATGCTTGTAATCCCAGTACTTGGGAGACTGAGAAAGGAGAATCACAGGTTCGAGGACAGCCTCAGGAAATAGTGAGACTCTCATCAACCTAGCAAGACCCTGTTTCAAATAAAAGTAAAAAATAGGGCTGGGGGTGTAACTCAGAGGTAGAATGCTTCTGGGTTCAACCCTAGTAACACACATACACACAAAAAGGCAGGGCATGGTGGCGCATGCTTGTAATCCCAGTACTTGGGAGGCTGAGACAGGAGGATCGCAGGTTCGTGGCGCAGGTTCGTGGCCAGCCTCAGCAACTTTTGTTTCAAAATAAAGAATAAAAAATAGGACTGAGGGTGTAGCTCAGAGGTAGAATGCCCCTGGATTCAATCCCCAGTACTACACACACACAAAAAAGTACTTGCCCTGCCCTATCAACATGGAATAGAGATTGCTCACTGTGGGGGGCAAGTGGACCATTTCTGTTAAATAGTAAGTCTTATTCCCTTCTAAAGAGATCCATGTTTTAGTGTTAATTCCTCAATTCTGAGGCATCAAGATGTTTAGAAATTTTTATTTGGTATTGTTTTTGGAATAGAGTTTGGTTAACAAGGGGTCCTGGCTATGACTTCTTTCTGATATTCCCTGTTCTTTTATTTACTTATTTTTTTATGGTGGTGCTAGGGATTGAACCCAGGGGTGTTCTACCTCTGAGCTACCGCCCCAGCCCTATTTTAAATTTTGTAACAGGATCTTGCTCCATTGCCAAAGCTGGCCTTGAACCTGCAATTCCCCGTCTTAGCCTCCCAATACTGGGATGACAGGCAGGAGCCACTGTTAATATTCTCTCCTCCTCCTCTTCCCCCCCCCCCTGTGAAGCCAGGGTCAGTCTATTTCTGAGCTACACTCCCAGCCCTTTATTTTGAAACAGGGTCTCACTAAGTTGCTGAGGCTGGCCTCCAACCTGAGATCTTCCTATCTCAGCCTCCCAAGTACTGGGATTACAGGTATGTACCACCACACCTGGTTTATTCTCTATTCTTTTTTTTGGGGGGGTGGTACTGGGGATTGAGCCAAGGGGCATTCTACCTCCAAGGTACACCCCCAGCCCTGTTTTATTTTTATTTTGAGACAAGGTCTCACTAGGTAGATGAGAGTTTTCACTACTTGCTACGGCTGTCCTTGAATCTGTGATCCTCCTGTCTCAGCCTCCCAAATACTGGGATTACAAGGTTTGTGCCACCACTCCCGGTTTATTCTGTTTTTTGTTTGTTTATTTGTTTGTTTGTTTATTTGTGTGTGGTGATAGGAATTGAACCCAGAGGCATTCTACCTCTGAGCTACATCCCCAGAATAATTTTGTTTATTTGGAAACAGGGTCTCACTAGGTTGCTGAGAGCCTCACTAAATTGCTAAGGCTGTTCTTGAACCTGGGATCCTCCCAGTCTCAACCTCCCAAATACTAAGATTACAAGTGTGTGCTACCACGGCCAGCTATTCTCTGTTCTCTCTCTTTTTTTTTTTTTTTTTGCATGGTACTGGGGATTGATCCCAGGAGCATTCTACCTCCAAGCTACACCCCCAGCCTTATTTTTTGTTCTTTATTTTGAAACTGGGTCTCACTAAGTTGCGGAGGGCCTCACTAAGTAGCTGAGGCTGGCCGCGAACCCAGATCCTCCCCCAGTCTCAGCCTCCCAAGTACTGGAATTACAAGTGTGCACCACCACGCCCGGCTTATTTTTAACTTTGAAACAGGGTCTCGCTAAGTTACTGAGTCTGGCCTCAAACCTGCAGTCCTCCTGTCTCAGCCTCCCAAATACTGGGATTACAAGCGTGCACCACCACGCCTGGCTTCTATTCTCTGTTCTTAAAGAGAGAATCTGTACAGGTTGAGCATCCCTAATCTGAAAATCTGAAACCTGAAATGCTCATCTCAGGTTGGTGCTCAAAAATTTCAGAGCATTTCAGATTTCAGATAGTGGACTCTCAGTTGGCAAAAGCTATGCAAGTATTCCAAAATCTAAAAGGCTTTGGAATAAGAAACACTTCTGTCCCTAAGCATTTCAGAAGTATACACAGGCTATATCAGTTCCTTCTCAGTCGGACTTTTTTCTCTTCCTTATTCATCCAGTTAATAAATGTGCTAGCATCTGCTGAGTACAAAGGTGCTAAGGGTACTGACAGAGGTTAGTGGGCACAGACCAGGCTCTGAAGGAGCCTGCAGCTTCATGAGGAGAGAAGGGGATGAAAAAGCATAAACAACAATTAAAGAAGGTGACATACACACCATGGGAGAGGGGCTGCTAATGTGTTTTGGATTTTTTTTTTTTTTTTTTGGTACTGAGGGTTGAAACTAAGCGCATTCTACCTCTGAACTACATCCCCAGACCTTTGTTTGTTTGTTTGTTTGTTTGTTTGTTTTTTCGGTACTGGGAATTGAACCCAGGGGCATTATATCTCTGAGCTACACCTCCAGCCCTATTTTTTTATTCTTTATTTTGAAACTGGGTCTCACTAAGTTGCTGAGGGCCTCACTAAGTAGCTGAGGCTGGCTGCGAACCCTGATCCTCCTGTCTCAGCCTCCCAAGTACTGGGATTACAAGCGTGTGTGCCACCACGCCTGGTTTATTTTTTATTTTGAAACAGTGTCTCACTATATGGCTGAGGCTGGCCTCAAACCAGTGATCCTCCTATTTCATCCTCCCAAGTACTGGGATTACAGGCATGTACCACCAAGGCTGGCTTTTGGAAATTTAGAGGAATGGAATCCTCTATCTAGAAGGCCCAGGAAGGGCATGTGGAAGAGATAGCAGCTCCTTAAGGTGGCCTCAGAGAACCAGAAAGACCCGGCCCATTGCAGAGGGAGGAAGGGCAAAGAGGAAGCACTTTCACAGAGGCATGGAGATTACCTGGTGAATAAAAAATAAAATAATAAAATAAAATAGAAGCCAGGCGTGGTGGTGCACACTTGTAATCCCAGTACTTGTGAGGCTGAGACCGGAGGATCCCGCCTCAGCTACTTAGTGAGGCCCTCCGCAACATAGTGAAACCCTGTTTCAAAATAAAGAATAAAAAGTAGGGCTGGGGGTGTAGCTCAGAGGTAGAATGCCCCTGGGTTTAATCCCCAGTATCACACACACACACACACACAAAAAAGAAATGCAATATGAGCAGCATGCAATTTTAGATCACCTAGTAGCCACATTTGAAATTGAGAAGAAATCCATTTTAAAATTCATTTGTAAACCAGGCGTGGTGGCGCACACTGTAATCCCAGTACTTGGGAGGCAGGAGACTGGAGGATTGCACGAGGATCGCAGGTTTGCAGCCAGCCTCAGCTACTTAGTGAGGCCCTCCGCAACTTAGTGAGACCCTGTTTCAAAATAAAGAATAAAAAATAGGGCTGGGGGTGTAGCTCAGAGGTAGAATGCCCCTGGGTTCAATCCCTGGTACCACCAAAAAAATTTTTTTTTCATTTGTTTAGATTTAGTAATATATTTGATTTATATTTTATTTTATACTTTATTTGTTATACTTTTTACTATCATGTTAATATTTCCAAAATATTATCATTTGAATATATCAATGTAAAATTTTTGGAGGGGTGCTAGGGATTGAACCCAGGGCTTCACGCATACTGAGCTTGTGCTTTACCACTGAGCTACACCCCCCAACCCAATATAAAATTAATGAGATACTTAACTTTTTTTTAATACCAGGTGTTGAAAGTCAGTGTATATATTTTTCACATCCCAATTAGCAATAGCCACATTTCAAGTGCTCAAGAGCATGTGGCCAGAGGTCACCAGATGGACCAGCTATGTCTAGAATACAGGGCGTGAAGATGGAGGGTGAAAAATACCTTTGGAAACATAGGAAGATCCAAGGTAGGAAGTTTGTGTCCTACTGCCGGTTACCAAAATCTGAGTGCTATAAAAAAGCACAGCATTTCTTTTCTTTTTTGTATATGTGTGGTTCTCAGGATTGAACCCAGAGGCCTTCCACCACCTCTGAGCTACCCCACCAGCCCTTTTTACTTTTTATTTTAAAACAGGGTCTCACTAAATTGCTGAGGGTCTCATTAAGTTGCCTAAGCTTGCCTCAAACCTGTGATTCTCCTGTCTCAGCCTCCCACTACTGGGACTCCAGGCAAAGCGGAGTGTTTCAAACTCCTGTTGGACTAGCACTTATCAGAGGAGAGCACCAGCCCCCTCACCACACTGCCCATTTGATCTTCTTAATCACCTGTGATGTAGGCAAGGCAAGGGTTTAGTCCCCTTCAGCAAGTGGGACCCTGAGACTTGGAAAGGTTAAGCACTGTGCAGAGGTGGTGGGGGGGGGGTCCTGATTGGAAGGGCAAGAGTTCATTTGCTACCCTCTCCAGAGAACAGGAAGACAAAGACTTGGCCCTGAACTCATCAACATCATTTACATGACAAGAAGATTCAAATCTCATTCTAAGGAGATTTGATATTGGTACTCTTTCATTGTCATTGTTGTGGAGGTGGTGCTAGGGATTGAACACTGGGGCATTCTACCTCTGAACTACACCCCACCCCTATTTTATGTTGTATTTGGAAACAGGGTCTCACTGAGTTGCTGAGAACCTTGTTAAATTGTTGAGGCCGGCTTCAAACCTGTGATCCTCCTTTCTCGGGCTCCCAAATACTGGGATTACATATGTGCGCCATTACACCCGGCTTTCTTTTTTTCTTTTTGGTACTGGGAATTGAACCCAGGGGCATTCTACCTCAGAGCTACACCCCCAACCCTTTTTTTAAATTTTTTTGAAACAGGGTCTCACTAAGTTGCAGAGGGCCTCATAAAGATGTTGAGGGTGGCCGTGAACCTGAAATCCTCCTATCTCAGCCTCCCAAGTACTGTAATTAAAAGTGTGTGTCAAGACGGGCATGGTGGCGCACGCTTGTAATCCCAGTACTTGGGAGGCTGAGACTGGAGGATCCGGGTTCGGGGCCAGCCTCAGCTACTTAGTGAGGCCCTCCGAAACTTAGTGAGACCCTGTTTCAAAATAAAGAATAAAAAATAGGAGCCGGGCGTGGTGGCGCACGCTTGTAATCCCAGTGCTTTGGGAGGCGGAGACCGGAGGA
>PVJS01009431.1:0-50363 GCA_004027185.1 Glis glis
GGACTGAATTAGTGGTTGCTCCGATCCTAAGACTCCAGCTCTTAGACCGTTCGACCAGCTACTGGTTTCTCTGACTCTCCACGTGCAGTCAGAACCTGGGACTACATTGCTTCAAACTGTAAGCCCATCTGATAAATCCCTTTTTTCAAATATACTCATTCTGTGTATTCTGTTAATCTAGAGAACCCTGTCCAATACATCAGGTTTGGGGACACCCCATCTAGGTGAATCAGAGATTTGAGAACATGTTATAAAATCACGATAGCTATGTTTCCCCATTTCTCAAACCACTTCTGTTCAGTTCTTTAACATCTGGTAGCAAAGCAAGGCTCACTTAAGAACTATCACATTTCTATGCTTAAAAACAAAGCTGTTAAATGTAGCACATGGGCTGGGCATGGTGACACGTCTGTAATCCCAATACTTGGGAGGCTGAGACAGGAGGCTTGCAGGTTTGAGGTCAGCCTCAGCAACTTGACAAGGCCCTCAGCAACTTAGACCCCATTTCAAAAATAAATAATAAAAGCTGGGCATGGTGGTGCACGCTTGTAATCCTAGTACCTGGGAGGCTGAGACAGGAGGATTGCAGGTTTGAGGACAGCCTCAGTAATTTAGTAAGGCCCTCAGCAACCTAGCAAGACCCTGCTTCTAAATAAGAAATAAAATCGGTCTGGGGTGTAGCTCTGAGTTCAATTCCCAGTACCTCAAAAAAAGAGAATAAAATAGAGCTGGGAATATGGCTCAGAGGTAGAACACCCCTGGGTTCAAACCCCAGTACCATCCACACAAAAATAATAATGTAGCACATGATCATCAATGGGACCACAAAGCTTTCCTGCGTGTAAGTGAGACGGAGCCCTTGCAACCTTGGAAGGCCAGACAGCAGCAACTGATACATGTGCTTAATCCTGTGCTGTCGGACACTTGGCACCCCATGAATAATAATATGTAACAACACATTTATAATAAGAAAAGTAATAAAATCACTTGGCACAAAAAACCTCTACAGAACTCTCTAGGAAGTGTTCCTTGACAGGTCATATGCTGAACCTGTGGGTTTCAGGATGAGGAGCTGAAAACCTCTCCAGTGGGTTTCAGGGTGAGGACCTGTCACTTCATTGTCATTGCACTCTGCTCTCCACAGGGCCACTTAGGGACTAGTCATCTCCCAGAGTGTAAGTTAGGAATCCTACGCCTCCAGGCACAATTTCAGGGGTTACATCTAAATCCCAAAGGTCAGGCATCTTTATTAAAAGTCCTTTAGTAGCTGCAGAGAAGTGGTTAGTCTGTTTGGAAGTCTTGACTCTGTGATCATTGGCCATGACTTTCCAGGGCTCCCAGTCCCAGAATGCGCTAAGAGAGGACACAGCCTCAGAAGCCATGTTCCTTTGCTTCTGTACTCATAAAACCCCTGTTGCTACTTTTCATCGACTTGAAGGATTCATTGAAAGATCAGTAGAACTGGAGCCTTGAAGACCCCAAGAAAAGGATTGTGTGTGATGAAGATATTCTTCCCACTCCGGGTAGAGCTCTGTTTCCCAACACAGGGGATGATAGTTTGCAAAGGGTCCAGAAAGGAGTTTCAGTTTTCCAGCTTTACAAGGAGGCTCTTGGGGATGTCAATCACAACAGCTCTGTGCTCTCACTAAGCCTAGATTGAATTGCACACGTGCGCACAGTCTGGTTCCAACAGCCCTGCAGAGAAACTGCTCCCCCAGTGCTGATAATGCTGTCATCACAACCTCCTCACCCATCTTCTGCACCCCAGCCAAATCTACACACACTGGCCACAAAGGAAACAATAGTGGTAGGACCTCAATAACCTGAAATTCATAGATACATGAGCCTCCTACAAACTGGGCAGAAGTGAAAAGAGACTGACCACCCAGATAGGAAATAGACTGAAGCTTTCCTTTATTTGGCTTTGAGAAATATATAATAGCAAACAAGAGAGTTGTACAAAGGAGAACCAATCCAACCTATGCAATATTTGTGCCATAGCACTACAGTGAACCCAATTCTGAGTTAGGAGGTATGTGGTTCACATGTGAAATACAAATAAAGAGGCGTGGTCCTGGGAGTGTCATAAACTGTACATCTACTGGGGGAAACAAAATGTTCTTTCACAAAGTAACTGGAGAATAAGTCAATAATATAAACTATAAGAGAACAGAGCACAGAATGACTATGATAAGCACAGTAAGAATTTAGTACATTCTAAAAAAAATATTGCTGAAGCTGGAACCTAGCCCACTGTCAAACATATCTGTTTCCAAGTTAATGTCAGCAACTGCAGACATGGGCAATGAACAAGTCGATGCCACAACTTAGACATACTTTAATATCTGTTAATGAACACTGGTTTTGTGAGGGGAGATCTTCCTAGAAGCACTTTGTTAGCTATTAACTTGTGTAGATAATAATAGGATGAGTGAAAATATCAAAACTTGTTTTTCAAATTTTACATAATTCTCATTTTATCATCATTCAAAACATTCCTCCCCAGTCTCTAGCAACTGGTCTATATTTGTGTGATTTTTATTCTTATGAATTCTCTTCAATCTTAGGATACTCAAATGCCCAGATTTTCAGAAACATATCCGCTTGAGAATGGTAATAATATAGCTGCTAATAATGCAAGAAAGAAATAAAAAAATGGAAATTCTTACTCACTTCCTTCTGTTCATCTTTCTGTACTTCCATCTACTTTATAAATACTTACTCAGGGCCTACTGTATACCAAAGATATAGATCTGGACAAGGTAGACATGGCCCCTGTTCTCGGGGAATTTATATTATCTACATTGCAAACAGAGGAATGCAGCAGATCTCAAAAAGTTAGAAAGGTGCTCAAGACTCCCTACCAAATGGAATACACACATACCCTGGGCCTCTTCCTGCTGCGCTAAAAACAGAGAAGATGAGAAAACAGCCAATTTAAGAGCACCAGACTATACACAAGAGTTCACAGTGGAAAAATTTTGATGTGACAATTACGGATGGGTTGGGTTAGTGCCAGGAGATCTGGATGCAATTCCAAATTTCCAGGAAGAGATAGATGTATACAAAAGGCATATACAAGATGCTCATTTAAACAAAAAAATCCATGATCATGGAAAAACTCAACATAGAGGACATTCTTGGAAACCATAAACATTGTTGCATTGCCTGATTTTCTTTGGCTGGTTTGTAGGGCTACTGACATTCATTTTTTAAAAAAAGTACGTAATAAATGTAAGAGTACTACAGAGGATGGTGGTCAAGCTTGGAGATCTTCCAATCATTCACAAAAAGAACAATTCTTAGAGTTACCTATAAAGGGACAAGCTCTAGGCTGTGACAATTCCTACACTCCCAAAATGGTATGACTTCTTATAAAACTGATGTCGGTGATGGAAACCAGTGGAACATTTTCAACAAATGCAAATAGGAAGAAAATTGAAGTTTTTGGTTTTTTTGGATCTTAATTTTAGTACATACTCTTGGTGTACGGGAACAAGCCCAGATTCCTTTAAAATTGGAACTTTGGAGAAGGAGCCAGAATGCCACTTAGATGAACAGTCTTCTATTTCAATCTGAAGATTCACAAAACCGTCTCCTTTCCTGCTGTAAAGCAGTTTTCCAAGGCTCTTCCCAGGAAGTGGGTGAATACTTGGTCCTAACAAAAAGTTGACATGGTCCTTCAATGGCCTTGGTTCCCTAATAGCACGATAAGCATACATTTCCTACTGTCCAGCACCTGGAACTTTCAATAGGAGAAAAGCCTGATCCACCACCAGCTTATTACCTTGGCATGTTCCAGGAGCTCAAGATGCTGCCAGGAGAAATTTCCATGGAGGAGATATCATGCTCCTCCTGGCCCTGGCACTGGGCGAAGGCCTGGCATTCTTGAGCCCAAGGCACATCTACTTTTCAAGCTTACTTGGCACTAACCTGTACATTCCTGGTTGGTACACAGCTCCATGCCTCAGGGACATTGGGAAAATCTCCACTGGGAAAGTTTAGATCCATTTTAGAAGCTTTTCCTAGTCTCAGGGCTAGGTCCTTTCCATCTCTTCATTTCTTTTCCTACAATTAGCTCATTTGATTCTTAAAACACATTCTACAGCAGACAGAGAGCTCCTATGATCAGTTGACTTCTACAAGTTAGAAATGAGGGTCAGACAGGCCATCTGGCTGGTGCATGGGTAGCAGGCAAAGGTCTTGAGTGTGGACATCAGCCTCTCTCTCCTGTGTCTCTGTACTACCTGAATAACCTGCTTGGGGGACCTTGGGCGCACTCCTGCTACCAACCCTGATGAAAAGCAAAAATGCTGGTTTTCACTTGAGCGATGTTTCCTGTCCTTGGCTGCATAGCCAAGAGTTACTTGAGAATACTTATTGAAAATTCAGATTCTCAGGCCCCACCTTGCCAGGGATTCAAAATTGGGTGGGATAGAAAATCAGTTTTTCTCACAAGCTTCCTTGTGATTCTGACACAGCCAGCTCAGAGCCTCACCAGGAACACTGGCATCCAGGAAGCTAGCCCAGGAGCAGACTGAAGCCACTTCCCCTTCCAAGACCACCTGGTCCCGTTCCTTGAGGCTTCTGGACAGTTATTCACTGCTGAGCGCTTGAGAGATGGAAGTGGTCCTTGCGTGCATGGGAAAGATGGACCAGCACAGTGGAAAGCGGCATGTGCTGTGGAGCAGGAGACCTGCCTTTTACTTCTGTAATTTAATGCACGTGGAGACCTTTTCCAGGCTCTGGTGCCGTGGGACAGTCACTTAACTATTTCTTGGGCTCAGAGGATTCAACTATGAAATGAGGCTAGAGTTACTTTAACCTGCCAAATGGCAGAGGAGGCAATACTTTTAAAACTGTATACGTTGAAAAATCTCTTGTGTTCCTTGAAAGGAAAATGAGCGACCACTATAAAAGCAAAAGAGTTAAAATCCATTCCAGTCCAGCCTATATGCTGCAATCAGCATTAAGTGTCCAAAAGCAAAGCTTGTTGAGAAGTGTCTGCAAGCTGACCTCCCTCTGTGCAGAATGTCGCTTTCTACTTCTAGTTAAGTCTCAATGTCTAAGCTGCACAGGCAAATGGCTTCAAAAGTGGGTCCCTCCTAGCCAGATGTGGTAGTACCTGCCTGTAATTCCAGTACTTAGGAGACTGAGACAGGAGGACTGCAGGTTCAAGGCCAGCCTCAGCAACTTAATGAGACTCTGTTTCAGAATAAAAAAATAAAAAGGGCTTGGGGGTGTGGCTCAGAGGTAGAATGTCCCTGGGTTCAATTCCCAGTACTCCCCCACCCCCCAAAAAAGGTCCCTCATCATTATATTTCAGCATCGCTTCTTGATACTCCCTCCGCTACCCTACTCTATACATCAGAGATTAGCAAGGGACAGCCCTTGGGCCCAGTCTGGACTTATGCCTATTTTTGTGATTAATGTTTTATTGGAACACAGCCATGGTCATTTGTTTACATATTGTCTATGGTTGGTTTTGTGCTACAGTGATAGAGTTGAATAATTATGTCAGGGACTGTATGTAGCCTCTGGGCCCATAAAGTCTAAAATATTTACTATCTTCCCTTCTCTCGAAAAAATTTGCTGACTCTTGCTATAGACCAATCTTTTGAAACTTTTTGACCATGACCTACGAAAAATACAAATTGCTGTGAGACTTACCATATACCACACACACACACACACACACACACACACACACACACACACTCTCGCACATACACACACACACATACTCTCACACATACACACACACACACACACACACATGCATGCATAAAATTTCCAAAACAATATGTTTACTAATGCAATGCCCTCTGATAGTTTCTATTCTATTTCTTAAAACACTTAATAGCGCCATAGTAATCTCATGACCCCTGATAAGTCATATTTGGAAAATTATGTCAATCCATATTTGGATTAGTCAATCCATATATGGATTAGTCAATCCATATTTGGAAAAACCACTACTCTAGAACAATCAATCAGTTGGCTCCTTACAAACCATGTTCCTGCTCTCCCACCTCCATTCCTTTCTTGACATTGCTCCAACTGGCAGAGCCTTGCTCTTTTATCTCCTTGTGTACCATGTTACCCCTTAGCAACAAATATTTGCTTACTTCAACTTAATAAAGTATATGGTATGTTGTAAGCACTCAATAAATGCTTATAAAGACAGAGAGGAAGGGATGAACTGAACTTAGCAGTTTCCATTCCAGTAACTTGATGTGTGTTATTTTACTAACTAGTAGTGATCAGAATTATTGTATACAATATGTAATTTCTGATTCTTCGGGTCATGGTCTCTGGTGTAAGCACACAGAATACCCACAATGAAGGAAATTGTTCTGTTTGTTTGACCTTAGCAGAGAAAGGGCTTAACAACTTTGGCTGTCCCAAGCAGCGGGACCATCTACACATTCTGAGTTCAGACAGTAGTACTCGAGGGAATTTGCTATGGTCTCTTTCTGTCTGAGGAAACAAAGATGCAGCACTCCCTCCTGGACTATGCCTGGTAATGCTGTTAAGGTCTGATTTTGGTAAGAGGAAAAAAAAATACCCCAGGAAGAAATTCCTTCATGAACTCCAGTATGGCTAGAAACATTGTCATTATGACCATTTAAAGTGGTTTTACTGAAATCTTGTTTAAGCATGACCAAAGAAGATTTACTCTCAGGTATTCAAGTATGATTTAATATCAGGAAATCAACTGTATTTCATTATCTTCACATAATAAATATATATATATATTAATATATCACTAAAGTCTAACAGGGCACCTGATAAATCCAACATCCATTTTTAATAAGATCCTAAGTAAAAAAGGAATAGAAAAATAATCCAAATATATTTGATAAATATTTTTCTAATATTAAAAATCAATGATAAAAAGATAGCAAAATACTAAGTCTATTTCTATTAAAATTGAGCTATCACTATTTTGAGGATATCTATGTAATAAGAATGTGAAATAAAAAGTATCAATATTAGAAAAATATAAAAAATCTTTTAATCATAGATTAAATGGCTTTATACCAAAAAAACTCAAGAGAATGTGGAATTTTAGAAAATAAAATACTATAATTAACAACAGAATGTGCTAAGGGGGTTACAAACTAGAGAAAAGGCATATTAATAGTTTCTGTTTATGTAAGCACTAAGCCAATTGGAAAGGAAAATGTGGACAGAAATGTCAAATATCAAAACTATTGAAAGCTGTATAGGACAAAAACCTGGTTTCTGTAATGAATAATTTAGAAGGGGAAAATGTATAGTGGGAAAATGTAGATTAAAGGATACTTAAGAGACATGTTTACCAATTACATTGTAAGAACTTTTGATTTCTAAAAGGAACAAACTGTTGGGAGGGGGGAGAATAGGAAAGATTATTAAGAAATTACTTTGGCAGTTCCATTTCTGTACTCTGTTTAGAATCTGCAAGAGAAAGTCTCAACAATCCTCGTGATGAGAAAAGGCTAGGAAATCTACAAAACTTCCATGAACTCAGATCTAACATCACAAGACAATAAAGTGAATTCTATCAAGTGACAAGCCACTCCACAGAGAGACAGGACACAAAAACTGTCTCACCTGTGAGAGCACCGGAGAAAGAGGAGACCGCCAAATAAGCAGATTAATAAGAAATCACAGATAAGCTAAAAAATGCTTAAAGTCAAATGTAGCCTATCGTGTCAGTTTAAACTCACTTGGAGTCCCAGAAACAAGGGAAACACTTCCAAGTTCTTTCCCACAGACCTATGCTGCGTACTCTCAAGAACGGTTAGGAACGGGGAGGGATGTAGGCATGTAGGAAATGATCGGCTGCTGCAGGAAGACAAACATCAGCCCGTCCACTTCCCCAAATCATTTCTTAGAAACCAAAATTCCCGCCGGGCGTGGTGGTGCACGCTTGTAATCCTAGTACTTTGGGGAGGCGGAGACCCGAGGATCCGGGTTCACGGCCAGCCTCAGCTCGCTCTCTCTCTCTCTCTCTCCCTGTCTCTCTCTCTGTCTCTCTCTCTCTCTACTTAGTGAGGCCATCCGCAACTTCGTGGGACCCAGTTTCAAAATAAAGTATAAAAAATAGGGCTGGGGGTGTAGCGCGGAGGTAGAACGCCCCTGGGTTCAATCCCTGGTACCGCAAAAAATAAAAATAAAAAACAAAAATAAAACCCAAACCCAGCCCGACTCCTGACTAGATTAACTTAATCTTCCACACTAATGGCCCTAAAACAGGTGTACCGATGTCTGGGCATAAATCTATCTACCTGCATATCTACTGTTCTTATCCACATACTGTCCAGTGTTCAATAAAAATATTGTGAGAGCCACAAAAAGCAAGAAAAAGCAGATGATTGTTGAGAGATTAAAAAAATCAACAGAAGCCAGAGTCAGAGATGAACTATTTATTGGAATTATCAAACAGGGAGTTTAAAAAAATGTTTAATTTTTGCGTGTGTGCAGTTCTAGGGATTGAACCCAGAGGCATTTCACCTCTTAGTTACATCTTCCCAGCCCTTTAGATTTTTTTTTGTTTTGTTTTGTTTTGAAACAGGGTCTCCCTAGGTTGTTGAGAGTCTTGCTAAATTGCTGAGGCTGGTCTCTAACCTGTGATTCCCATGTCTCAGCCTCCCAAATACTCAATTACAGTTGAGCGCCACCACACCCAGCTAATATTTAATATGTTAAATGATGTAATGAGAAAGATAAAAAAACACATAAATAAAGGGGTAGTTTCAGTGGAGATGAAAACTATTTTTTAAAAAGTAAAGAGAAATGCTAGAAATAGAACACATAATATGAAATGAATTGCTTCAACAGATTCATCAGCAGATTGGATACAGCTAAGGAAAGAATCAGTGAACTTAAGTATACCAATGGAGAGCATCTAAACTGAAACACAAAAAGAAAAATAAATAAAATAAAACAAATCCGATCAATGCACGTAAGAGCCCCAAGGCAACACCTCTGGTCACAAATTATTTAACATATTGTATAACTGGAGTTTCAGAAAGAAAAGCAACAGAAAATCGGGAAGGAGAAGTATTTGAAAAGATAATGCCTAAAGCCAGGCATGGTGACGCACCCTTGTAATCCCAGTACTTGGGAGGCGGAGACAGGAGGATCTCGCAAATTCGCGGTCAGCCTCAGCTACTTAGTGAGGCCGCCGCAACTTAGTGAGACCCTGTTTCAAAATAAAGCATAAAAAATAGGACTGGGGGTGTAGCTCGGAGGTAGAATTCCCCTGGGTTCAAACCCAGTACTACAAAAAAAAAAAAAAAGAAAAGAAAAGAAAAGAAAAGTTAATGCCTGGGCACTTTCTAAAATTAATGAGGAACAACAAATGACAGACCCAAGAATCCAAGAGCACCCCAAGCAGGGTTAAACACATAGACGCACACCCAGACACAATCCTAGACAAATTAAAATTAAGCTGTTGAAAATCCAAAAGAACAAAGAAACATTGAAGGCAAGCCGTACTTCATACAGAGGAATAAAGACAAGGATTATATCAGACTTCTTGGAAACTAGGCAAGCCTGAAGACAATGGAGTGACATATTTAAAGTACTTTTTTTTAAAAAAAAAGAAAAAAATTATACACATTTTAAGTATGATAATGGTACTGTGATTATATGTTATTTTTCTGAAGAACCCTGATATATAAAGATCCACACTGAAATATTCATGGACAATATAACATAGCTATAGCTATAGGGGTTGCTTCACAATGACTAGGGGGAGCGCACCCTATGAATGAAGGCAGAAATAAAGCAAGACTGACCATGAGTTGATGGTGATTGAAATTGGGTGCTAGACACATGCTGATTCAATATATTTTCTCTTCTGCAGTTTTTAAAATTTCCATAATAGAAAACATTTTTAAATATTAAAAAAAGAACAAAATGGCCAGAAGAGATGTGTCTATTATAGCACAGATACTACTAGGTATATCTGTATTTCCCTCTAATGAACTCTTCATCCAGTCTTTGATTCATAGAAGGTTCACCGGCCTCCAAATGGGTCATGGAGCTGCAGCTACCCACCCTTCCCGTAACATCAACCCAACGAAGCCTACCAGTGCCGAAGCTCTCTTCTCCACACAGAGAGCACCGTCCTGAGTCCATCAGGTTTGAGAAGAATCTCCATCCAGCTGGGGTCTCATATACTGGGATTTTCATTGATTTGGCCACTCTGAAAAATGAAATTTGAGGCAACAGTCAATTTATTTACCTCATATCCTTTCTTTTCTCAGCATAACAAGTAATCTTTATGATCTGTTATTTCTTTCGTGTGAGTGTGTGTGTGTGTGTGTGTGTGTGTGTGTGTGTGTGTGTGTGTGTTACTGGGGATTCAACCCAGGGCATTCTACCTCCAGCTACACACCAAACCCTATTTTATTTTATTTTATTTTTATTTTTAAACAGGATCTCACTAAGTTGCTGACAGCCTCACTAAGTTGTTGAGTCTTGGAACCTGTGATCCTCCTGTTTTAGCCTCCCAAGTATTGGGATTACAGGCATGCACTACCATGCCCAGCTTAAGGTTAGGATCTGTTATTTCTATAATTATATTTCAGAACAACTTAGACAGTGTTGAGTTTTCAGGATGTCAAGCTATAAGTTAGAGAATGATAAATGGCTTGTTCTCAGTTTTGTTTTCTCCATGATATTGAAAATATTAATATATGAAATATTTTCATATTTATTTCCCTCCAATAAATTTTTATTTCTTTTTGATAAGAGTCCCCTTGAGGACATCAGAATCTATATTGAGATGAGATTTGGATACAAACATATTGGAATATTGTTTGACACTCACGAAGCAGCAATTCAATTCTTAGAAATTACAAATGATATATAGTGGACATTGTGGTACACTGCTCAGATTCACCCCAGCACGTACACACACACACACACACACACACACACACACACACACACATATACACACCACTTTAGACATTTTAGGAGGGCTGGAATAGTCACTATACTAGCATCTAGGAATGTTGATGGCTGGCTGCTCACAGATGTGGCCTCGCTCTCTGCCAAAGAGAGATGTTTCACCCAAAGTCATGCTCCCATCCCTAGGTTATTCCACAGACTGGCCAGTAGAGAATGTTCCAAGGCCTGGCCTCCCTGCCCAGTTTGATACAAGCTTGTAGGGCCATTTCAACCCCAGAACTCCCCACAGGTTGGCTGAGGCCTCTGCAATGACTTTAGTGCAATACAACTTCTCTTTCTGTCTGATCCTTCTTTCTCACTCCACCTTGGGTGTTTGCTATAGTTTGGATATGAAATGTCCCCCAAGGGCCCATGTGTTAAAGGCTTAGTCCTCAGAGTGGCACTATTGGAAGGTGGTGATAACCTTTAAGAGGTGGGGCCTAGTGAGAGATTTTAGGTCATTGGGGTATGCCCTCAAAGGGGACTATGGGATGCTTTGTCTCTTTATTTTTTGCTTCCTGGCCACCATGAGGTGGGCAGCTAACTCTAGCACATGCTCCCACCATGATGTACTGACTCACCGCAGGACCAAAGGCAATGGGGCCAACTCAACATGGGCCAAAACCTACCAGCCAAAATAAACGTTTCCTCTTATTAAACTGACTATCTCAGGCATTTTATTACAGTAATAGAAAGTTAATTGACAGTGTTGATCTTAAAGGCAACTTTGATTGTGAAGGCAGAAACTTACTTCAAGCAAAATTTTCAGAGAGGCTTCCTGGGGAACTTAGTTTGTAATGTTACTCCACAGAGTATGACACGAGATTTTGTAAGAATGACAATAGAATCATAATTTATGCTAACTGAAACAAAATAAATATTCTGTAAGTGGACAAAATGACCAGAAGAGATGAGCATATCAAATAAATGTCCAAAGTAGAAAGTGATATATAATGTAATCCCATAAATTCCATTGAAGAAACTTCACGCAACACCTTGAATCTCACAAACATATTGAGTGAAGGAAATCAATAACAAGGGAATATATACTGTATTGTTCCATCTAGACAAAATTCATAAACAGCCAAAACCAATCAATGCTGTCAACATGCAGGCTCAAAAGCTCAGAGCAGTATTTTGTTCAAGGTCCTGCAGAGGTAAGAGGCAATGCTAGAATTTGGACCCAGGTCAGCTTAACTTCTGTTCATGCTCCATTGACCATGCTGTCTCCCCAAATGTCTTGGCGCTCCAAGAGGATGTGGATCTCAAAGTATGCTAGGGAATGAGATGGCACCACCGACACTGGCCTGAAGAGTTTTTACCTCCCCCAGGTGTGAGTAAATTAAAGAGAAAACCACCGAATGCCTACCAGCTGCAAGGTTTCATTCCTTGAAGGCTGTGAGGACAGAGGTGGTAGAGGAAAGGAATCAGCGAGGGTCTTGGTGCAGAAGAAGAAGAAAGATGCCTAAAGGATAAAGGACATTGTGTAGTAACAATTCCTTTAGGTTTTATCTGGTTTGTGACCAGATAAAAGGAAAATCTCTAGAAATCCTTGCCCCAGGAAACTGGACGCCTCCCTTTGCACAAACCCTAAATGCCCAGGATTCAAAATTGGGTTCTATGTCTCTTTCAAGTTTGCCTTGAAAAGAAGCACCTTGAGCCAGGCGTGGTAGTGCATTCCTGTAATCCCAGTACTTGGGAGGCTGAGACAGGAGGATTGCAGGTTCATGGCTAGCCTCAGCAACTTAGTAAGACCCCAAGAACTGAGACCTGTTTCAAAATAAAAAATAAAATAGGGCTGGGGGTGTAGCTCAGAGGTAAAATACTCTTGGGTTCAATCCTCAGCACCACAAAAAAAGGAAAAGAAAAAAAGGGAGAAGCACCTGTTCGTGGGTTGGATGTTACTCCAAAGGCTCCATCTTCTCTCTTTTTCAATGGTTTGAGAAAGATATACAATAATGCTTACATCACAGTAGAAACAATAAAAGAAGTCCTCCCTAAACTGTAGAGCAAAGGTGGATTTTCAGAGCCATTAATTTTATGGTCAGAAGCCCCAGCAAGGAGGAATAAATTACACAGAAACCTTCTAAGGGAGGGCAGTGCATAGGAAAGCCTGGATCAAAATTAATTTAGCAAATGTGAGTGTGTATGATTACCAAATAGAATGTGCAACATGGGGGCAGAGGTGAGGGTGAAACAGAGGGTAGAGGGCCTGGGGACATTTATTCCCTGTCCAAAATATTCTTGTAGGTTCAAAGCCAAGTTGGCAGGACTAAAGGGAGGAGAAAGGATTTCCCCAGTTCCCACCCTTCCCAATTAATCTCTGGCAGGAGGTCATCAGGCTGAGGGCTAGGACTGGATTTTAGAGGGCATACTATTATAACTATGAACCACAGTTGCAGCTATGCAAGCTAAGATAACAATATGGGTAATTAAATTCCAGGGTCCTAAGCATGTGTTGACTGTGTCCTAGGGTCAGAAAGGAATTCCCCTCCCTCCTCTCTCTCCAGAACTTGGGATTCATTCCAAACACAGCATTCAGCAAATACCATGTATTAGGCTGGTTTCTGGTAGGAAGCCCTAGGAATCTCTAAGATCCTCTACTACAAAAGCTCAAAATGAAGCTGCTCATGCTGAGGGTCTGAACCCCTCTTCCTGACTGCTGCCTCCCTATGCTGGAGACAAACAAGAGAACTCACTTCCTAGGTCAGGACTGAGTATGAAGAAAACTAATCTTGCCCACAATTCTCCTGCAGGAGAGAATGAGCCCTGGTAACCAAGAGAACATCTTGTATGTAAGCTCCTCAGTCTGGATTCTCAAACCTCCTCCAACATGACTTCAGGGTGGAGATGGTCACAGTCTCACTTTGCAACACTTTCTCCCACACTGCTCCTTAGGTTCTATGCTCCTAACAAATGGAACTATTCTCTATTCTCCAAAGATGGTCTCACATTTTGTTATTGTTGTATACTGCTTAGTCCCTCTTTATGCCATCCATTTTACCCAGATTAACCCTCCTTGTCCAATCTCTGTCAAAACCTATCTTAAATGCTCTGCCATCATAAGCCTGTCTTGTTTCACTTTGTGTTGCTATAATAGAATACTTGAGTCTAGGTAATTTATAAAGAATGGAAACTTTTTTCTTACAGTTCTGGAGGCTGGGAAGTCAAAGATGAAGGCACCAACATTTAGTCTGATGAGCGCTTTCTGCTGTGTCCTCCCAGGACAGAAGATAGAGCCAAATTCTGCATGAAACCTCTTTTATAGGGGTCTTAATCCCACTAATAAGCCCCATCTCTCAATCCCATCAAATTAGCAACACCTGGATTTTGAAAGGAACAAAAACATTCAAGCTATAGGAAGCCCGTGGCAAAGACTTTCAGGTGCTCAACAATCCCAGCTTAGACACAGCTGGACCACTTCCCAACCTCCCTTGCAGTTAGCTGTGGCCATATGACCAAGTTCTAGCCAATGGGACTTCTCTTTCAGATCTGGCTATACAAATTTTCCAGCCTCTAAGTTCTTTCTCCTGCCTGCTTGATAAGCCCAGCAATCTTAGAAGCCTTGTGTTGAAGATGGACCCATAAGATGGAAGGATCTGGACCTCTGAATCACCATTTAGAATTAACTACGAGTCAGGAAAGCCTGCTTTTCAACTTGAGAAATAACTTTGGTCTGTGTTTGAGTCATTCTGTATTTGGGGGCTGGTTTTGTAGTAGCAGCTCCACTAATTTCAAGGAATACAAATCTTTCCTTATCATTGCACTCAAACTGATGTGACCATTCCTGCCACCAAGCTTCCTGACACCTGGTGTGGGTAGTTATGTTCACTTTGCATTGCACCTCTGTGTGTACCACACAGAGACACCATCACCGCCACCAACTGCCCGAAGTTCTTTGCATCTCATAATCTTTACGGAATCCTGCCAGACAGACCTCAATGAATACTCTGTGGTTTTAACTGACTAGTAATTATCATTTAAAGGGTGTTGTTGGATAGAAAGGTGCTAAGTGGGTGTATTTTATGGTCTTTCCTCCATGTAGCTTCCTTTAACATATAATTTATTCCTGCATGGCTTACTTAGTCATTTGAGAAAAAAAATTATCTAGGTATTAGTTAGTGGGGCTATTAGGGTGTGACAAAGGCATAACTTAGAAATGAAAAGCTTACAGAATTAGGGAAGTGACAAATATTTGAGGAGCAGAAGGACATGCTACTTTTATTTTACCCCATTCTTGTGTGATCAAACAGGATAACAAATATAAAAGCATTTAAAAATGTCCTGAAAACTCATTAAGTGTAGGAGGCAGGCATCTCCATCCTTGTGCCTTCAGTGTCCTGCACGGCACATGCCCATAGTAGGTATTCAAATATTTATTAACCCAAAGCACCATATCATTATCATTATGTGTGATAATAATATATCATACTACATATCAACAGCTTTTATTTAACTTGCAAGAGAATAAGCAATGAACACTGATTGGTCACATCATGAGGTACACCCAGCTGCTCTCAGAATCCTACTTCAAGAAAGTTGTGATAGACTTAAAGAGAAGAAGATCCAGGTCCCTCTTCCCTTGCTCTATTTTCAAATGTCCCTTCTTAAGAGCCAAGAAGGGCCTATGGTACTATTTCTTATGAACAGAATTCTCAGCCCCTTGTAAAAAGCCCTCATCTGCACAGTATAAGAGAAGATACTGCATCATGTATACCCAACAAAAGTCTCACACACTTCAACTTTTAAAAATTCCTATAAGTCATTTTAAAGGCAGGCAAGCTTTTAAAAAAAAGAAAACCAACAGGTATTTTATACAAGAGGATATCCAAACGAACAATTAGCATATGAAAAGATGCTTAACACCATTCAAGATCAGGGGAATGCACATTAAAACCACAGTGATCTATCACTACATATTCACAATCCTAGTGGAAAAGAGTGGTATCGCCAAGTGCTGGTGAAGATATAAAATTATTCTGTATGGTGAAAGGGATGCAAATTAGTACCTATTATGGTAAATTTATTCAATGTGATTGTGTTATAGTCCCACAATGTTGTACTATAGAACAAAAATGAACAAACTCCCACTCTATAGAACGATATAAATGAATGCCATAAATATAACATTGAGCAAAAGAAACCAGACATGAGGAATATATACTATACAATTTCACTTAGATATAGCTTAGACTAGACAAACTATAGAGAGGTGCTTTTCTGCTTCTTGATCCCAGTGATCCTTAGATGGGCGTGTTCATTTTGTGGAAATCCTTGAGCTATACACTTATAAGCTTTTTTGTATGTACATTATGCTTTAATTAAAAGTTTATTTAAAAGAAAAAGTCATCTGCAGTATTCATGACAAAATGCATGTTCAGATTAGTCACATTTACATAATTGCAGGAAACAAACTACTGAAGATGGAGTGTAATAGCATCCCTATATACTGGTTAATGTCTAGCAGACATTTAACAAAACAGCCTTCAAATTAGTTCTTCAATATTTTCACATCGATGGGTTCACTCCCAGATTCCTTCTTTGATGTCTGGCACTGCTGGCTCGGGCTGTTCTCTGGTAAAAGGCTTATAGAAACTTGCACTTTCAAAGCCTTTTTAAGGAAGTCTTCCCAGCTCATTAATATGAATGAAACAGATTTCAGCTAAACTTGTTTTTCTAATAGCAATCTTTTTTTTTTTCTACAGCACTGGGGACTGAGCCCAGGGACTCACACGTGTTCTACCACTGAGCTATACCCCTAACCCCTTTAATAGCAAGCTTAAAGTAAACTCTTAAACCAATTTTCAGATGGAACAACTCATACTTTTATGTAAAATAAACATAAAACATGAGGCTATCATAAGATGACTCCAAAACTCATTCCACTACATATAAACTTTAGCAGAGTGCTGCTTTTCCTGGGACCTGTATTATCTCAGTTTGGTCTAAACCTCAAAACTCACATATTAAAAAATGCCTTCCTTGTCTGTCTCATCAGTGAGGTTGTAAAGATCAACTGGGATACTACAGAATGAAGAGAAAATGCTATAACAACTACAGAACATCCTAGAGAGAAACAACAGGATTACTGTTCTTAGTGTTAGATCTTTCACTTAACCCAAGAAGAACTAGATATATCATCTACGGAATATTTAAAAGGAAAAGCAAGCTAGGCACAGTGGCACACACCTGTAATCCTAGTACTTGGGAGGCTGAGACAGAAAGATTGCAGTTTCAAGGCCAAAGTGTGGTTACTTAGTGAGACCTTGTTTCCCAGTAAAAGATAAGGACTGGGGGTGCAGTTCAGTGTTAGAACACCCCTGGGTTCAATCCCCAGTACCAGAGAAAAATAAAAAAGCAAAAGCAAAAGATAACTGCATGTCTCATGCTCCCTCTAGACTTCTAGACATTGACCAATTGTAAAACAAACAAAGGTGGACCAGGGACCTATGCTTTACTTAGATGCTACTACACTTTAATTTTAGGTAGGTGTCATGGGGGAAAGTAGAGAATGCTTCCCAATCAGATTTTAAATTTTGTCAAGCAACATAAGGCAGGCAGACTTCTAAGATTCTGACTTTACGTGAGAGGAAACTTGGCTTTAGGAAACTGAGCAAAGATCCAAGAGAAAAATATGCATAATTAAAACAACCACAGGTTCACTCTCTTAAACTAGTAAATCATCTGGAGCCCTATATGTGGGTAATTAAATGTCTGTGTTCAAAAAATTGATGCTTGAGCACTTTGATGGAAACTGTTCCTGGTTCTTCTTATTATTATTCATGGTGGGGGACAGCACTGGGGATTGAACCCAGGAGTGCTCAACCACTGAGCTGCACCCCCAGCCCTTTTATTTTTGAAACAGGGTCTTGCTAAATTGCCAATACTGGCCTCACACTGTCTCAGCCTCCCAAGTACTGAGATTATAAGCATGTGCCACTGCGCCCAGCTCTGATTATTTTTCTAAATTGCTAAAGGGCTAGGGCTGGGGAATTTTAAATCCCAAGTCTGCCAGCTAAGGTGAGAGATAGACAAGAGACAATTGTTCTCTGTCCTTTAAATTCCCTGGGAGATTGTGCTCAGAATGGAGGAAAATGAGCCATTTCTTATCATTTAGGTTTGTTTTGCTTTGTGTTTTCTGACTTATGCAGACCTGTTGCTGGAGCTCTTTTGAAAGCCTGTACAATAGCTTCAGAAGACATAGAAACAGCTCCATTACTTCTACACACTAAAAGTGCTCAGAACTGGAATGACTGCTCCAACCCAGGAACTAAAACATTTCAGTACAACAAAGATTCTTAGGTTTCTAGAAGCATTTTTCCTTGTTTTCTCTTCTTGATTCAATCAGCATCTTATCCTGAATAGAATCCTAATGGAGTCCGCATCATGGAACAAGAGGGGAGGGACACCTAGCCGTTGGACAGGAAATGAATGAATATACAGCCACTGTAGGTAGAGACGCACTACAGTGGAAGCACAAAGACCAGAGAGAGCTAGTACTCATGCAATGCGGTGTCACCATTCTATGGGTAGCAGAGTGATCCTGTGAGGCAGGAGTGTGCACTGACATGGCAAGGCATGACCAGTCTTCTCAAAGCAAACATCTGTTCCTTGTTCTGCTGCTTCATATCGGATTCAGTTTCGGCAAGACCATGGGGACCTCGGTGTCTATCCCCAGGATTCTATGAACCTACTTGTGGCCTAAAAATCATTCATGTAAACCTTTTTCTGTCTAAAACTTGACAGAAGTTAGCAATCTACTTCCATGGGCAGACTAGAGGTAAGACCTTGAGGGGAAAAAAAGAAGGATGAGTAGAATATTCCACGAGTTGGCTCTAAGTATAAGGAAATTTTGATAAATTTAGTTACATTAAAAATTACGAAAATCTCGCCGGGCGTGGTAGCGCACGCTTGTAATCCCAGTACTTTGGGAGGCGGAGACCGGAGGATCCTGGTTCGCAGCCAGCCTCAGCTCTTGCTCGCTCTCTCTCGCTTTCTCTCTCTTTCTCTCTCTCTCTCTCTCTCTCTGTCTGTCTCTCCCGCTCTCTACTTAGTGAGGCCCTCCGCAACTTCGTGAGACCCGGTTTCAAAATAAAGTATAAAAAAATAGGGCCGGGTGTATAGCACGGAGGTAGAACGCCCCTGGGTTCAATCCCGGTACCGCAAAAAAAAAAAAAAATTACGAAAATCTCTATTTGTCAAGGACCCTTAAAAAGGTAGCAGGAGCCGGGCGTGGTGGTGCACGCTTGTAATCCCAGTACTTTGGGAGGCGGAGACCGAAGGATCCGGGTTCGTGGCCAACCTCAGCACGCATGCGCGCGCAATCGATTGATTAATCGGTCGATCTCTCTCTCTCTCTCTCTCTCTCTCTCTGCCTAGCGAGGCCCTCTGCAACTTCGTGAGACCCGGTTTCAAAAATAAAGCATAAAAAAAATAGGGCCGGGGGTATAGCACGGAGGTAGAACGCCCCTGCGTTCAATCCCCGGTACCGCAAAAAAAAAAAAGGAAGCAGGCCATAAGTTGAGAGAAGATACTTGCTATGCAAGTAATACATAAAACAGAAGGATTCATAGCCAATCTAAATGAAAGTCCTAGGACCTAAGCATTTCGCATAGAAGGAAGACTGATTGGCTGGCCTGAAAATACATAGTAAACCAAGGAAATAAAAATCAAAGAACAAGGAAATATCTAATAGTACTAAGTATTAATGGGAGTGTCACAGGAAAACTGAAAATCAAACATTGGCAGCAGGATCATAAATTGGTACATTTACTTTACAGAATTGTTTGAGAGTTTTTGATAGAGTTAATCATGCCCTATGACCCAGCAAGCCCACCTCTGGGTATCTGTCCTGGAGAAACTTGAATGCACATCAACAGCAAAATGTAGTTCAAAGATGTTTATTATAGCACTATCTATGAGAGAGAAATAAAGCAAAATCAGAAGCAACCTTCCTATCCATCAGTAGGGTAATAGATTTGCTATAGTTTACTTATACAGTGGCAAATAAACAGTCATGATTCAAGGGTCCCAAAGTACAGGATGCAAATGAGCCATGGAGAAGAAATTAAGTGCATACTTTGTCTTGCAATATTATCTCAGACCCTTGCCATTTCAATGACTTTCTTTCTCAACAGTCCAAACTGCAAACCTAGTGGGATATCACTCCTGCTCTCTAATAATAGGTTTCAGATAGTTGCAACTCTGAAGAATTAATGGGACTAGAAGAAGAGCCACAACACCATCTGGCTCAACATCATCTGACTCAGAGAAGCAGCCAGTGAAACCAGAGCCGCAGAGGAACTTGGGAGATCTGCCCTGACCCACAGCTGTGCCTCTCAAGGTGGAAGGCAAGTCCACACATGTGTAGCCAGCTGTAATTAGCTAGCCTGAGCATTTCCCAAGATTCTTAGCACCTTCAGCCAGCATGGATAAAACTCAAACCCTTTCTTTCTTTCTTTCTTTCTTTCTTTCTTTCTTTCTTTCTTTCTTTCCTTTCTTTCTCTCTTTCTCTCTTCCTTCCTTCCTTCCTTCCTTCCTTCCTTCCTTCCTTCCTTCTTCCTTCCTTCCTTTCTTTCTTTCTTTTCTTCTTTTTCTTTCTTTCTTTAAGCTAAGATACAGTGGCTGTATTCTGTGTAGTATGAGCATTTTCCCTCCCTTTCTCCTGCCCTATCCACCAACATCACAGAGAGGAATTCACCAGTCCTGAAGATGGCTCCTGACACTCATTTTCAGCTCTCTTTAGGGAGTTCCCATTTCTTCGACATTAAGACTGAAAATCTTTCCAGATTCCAGGAGGAGATGTGCTGAGCAGGGACACATGCAAACCGTCAGGTCCCCTGGAGTTCCCTCTGGGAATGTGAGTGGCATCTGACCATGCTGGACTTGGAATGCCATGGACTAAACAACACATTCTACCAACCTTTCATCCCATCATGGAACTCTGACCTGTGTCCTAACAGATAACTCAAGCTGCTCTTTTTCATGAAGTCAGATCAAATCTGACTTCACCAAGCAGCTATGTCTGCATGGGGTCTGTGAAAACCAGAGTACATCCAGGGGCATGCAGGCAGTCACCCCACCTGGAAGGTACCACATTCAAGACCGCACTTAACCATCCCAGGATTTCCCTTTGCTTCTCAGGGTTGGGTTTAATTTTACCAGCAAGCATAAGGACAGTCATGCCACATTAACTCTGCTCTAATATTAATTTATATTTTAAAAACATTTCAGTTTAATGACTTGGGGTTATGAGAAAAGAGACTATAAAAAAGTTGATGTCCTATCGTGGGAAATGAGAGTTTTACAGCAAAAGCTAAAGCCGAGTAAACAGAAAGGGCAGGCAACCGGGCATGTCTGAGGAATCAGGTCCAAATGCCTTGGCATAGGCAAGAGGAGGGTCCTGAGTCCCCATCGAACCCCACCCCTTCCTCACTGCAACTTGGCCAAGTTACTTAAACTCAGCAAACCTGGATCTTTCACCTGCAAATTGGAATAACAGTGTATGTCCTTACTCAGTGAGGATCAAGTGGGATGAGGTCTGGGAAGCCCTGAGCATTCCGTGGGCTTCAGCACCTAACCACACAACTTAGAGGAAGGAGATCTATTTGCTCACAGTTCTGGAGGTTTCAGGGGTTCGGTCCATATTAGGTCAGGTTGCATCTGCAGAGCTCAGGGCATGGCGGCAGGAGGCAGAGAGAGAGAGAAAGAGCACATGGGCGAGTGCCAGCAAGTGCTCTGCTGTCACGTCATGGAAGTAGAAACAAGAAGCAAAACAGAGCAAGCAAAGGGATTCAAAGACACAAGCACAGTCCCCAAGGCCACACCCCCAGTGACCTACCTCCTTCAGCCACACCCCACCTGCCTAGGTTACCACCCAATAAATTTATTATAATGGTTTTATCCACTGATGAGATTACAACCCTCACGATTTCATTATATCTACTCTGCACATCAATACATGAGCTCTTTCAGGGGACAGACATTCTATATCTAAACATAACAGAGGATCGTGACCTGTCCTTTTGCTGCTTCCTGCCTTCACTCTCTCCTCTGTCATAACTGTTCTTCTGATGGAGCCTCCTTCACACACCAGGCAGCTTTAAATCCTTGTTTGCGTTATTCACTGGGGGGGGTAGTCTTGTCAGGTGTGCACAGTGGAGGGGAAAAGTACAATGGATGGTCCAGTAGCCCAAGTAAGCACCCCCAGGGCTACCGGTTTCCCACCCTGAAATTCACTGCAGGAATCAGAGATGGCTATGTGAAGGGCCTGCCAGCTATGTGAGGAGTCGTGGCCTTCAGAAGGTCATGGAAGCCCTTTGGGGAGACTAATGAACACCTGACCGAATTCTCCTCCCTCGGATCCCTGCAGCACTCCCAGTTACCCAAACTCGACTAAAATCTTCGGGGAAGGAGAGCCCGTTGATAGTCCATAGGGGCCACCCTGCAGACCAGAGGACTAAGAGAAGGATGGAGAGGGGACCTATGGGGCAAATGGAAGATTCCAGCACACTCTTCATCTGTCCCCCCTAGACGCAGGCTACTTCCTTACTTTCCAAGTTAATCTAGCCAGTCTTTTCTTTGTGCTGCCCCTACAAAGCTGTCACTAGGGACTCAGCACAGGATCATTAGATACTGCATTAGATGGGTACTGCAGTAGATGTCAGGACATCTGACTCCCTCTCCCATCCGGGAGGCCCTCAAGGGCCAGGGCTCTGCCAAGCAGAGTAAGTGCTTGCAGACATTTGTTCAGTTCATGCAAACATCATGGGGCCCATCAAAACATGGACTCCTCCTACATGGGTATGAAACCTGATTTAGATTCCTTAACCAGGTACTTAAAATACCAGTGGGAGCAAATACATGGAACGGTTGAAAGTTTAGAGTAAAATTAAGTGAGAGTGTGCTAATTTCCAAATGGAATTAATACAAAAGTTTGACTTGAAAAGGTTAATAGCCTTCCTTCTAATGAAGTACCGTATATATGCTAGTTTACCAACTCCAGTGCTGTAAGTTGAGTTTGAAAAAGTAGGGCATTGTGGTAAAGCTGGTCTCTCTTGACCTTTGAGGGCTTCCTCAGGTGCCAACTGCTCATTTTGCTATAAAACTTCACGAGGAAGGTACAGAACACATTTCTCAGATTTATATGGAACACCTGTGGCACTGGCGGTTTTGTTTAGCACTTACTGGAAAATGTTAGATAAGATGAACCAAGCAATATAGTTTTTATATGCCTATGGCAGGGATGTGGTTCAAAGGCACTGGCTCCCACTGAACACTTTTGAAGAGCAAGAGACTAGGAATATGTTTAACACTCTTAATTCACACTAGGGATTGTAAGCAAGATGCCTTTTCCAAAGAGGCTTAAGAAAGAAGTTGGAAGGGAATCCCAGGAAGCAGAGATGCCCCTCCTCTGAACCCTGAATTTCAAGAAGCTTGAGCTCAGTAGAGACAGGCAGCCCAGCCTTGGGGTCACTCTGGTCCCAGCCCAGTGGAGCCATCCAGGATATGGTGACTGGGTGACAGTATCTGAGCGGCCTGTGCTCTCCCCCTCTGAGCAATCTGGCCTTGGGGTGCAACACCCAGGAGGGGGTGGGAGAAGAGAAGAAGGTGGGAAAGCAGCTGTTTGCTGTCAGAGTGACAGTGCACTGCAGCTGAGATGGACCCTCTCTCTGGGGGACAGGGGCCACAGCAGGTTGGTGAGAACATGCAGTTCCTGAGATTAATTGGAGAAGCAGACAATCCTGAGGGAACTAAGAAGCTCACTCAACTGCCCCGTCCCCCTTCTCTAGAGACCAAGACAAGGACAGTGTTGATCCTTGTGGCTCCATTCCATGTGCAGCCACTGGGGACATTAGAAAAACTTCCTGACAGGGGAGAGGGAGCTTGTACTTTAACATCTGCCAGAAACCAAGCAAGCCTGCTGATGAGAGAGGGGGAAAGGCAGGTGGGGAAGCAAACAGAGGATGCCCTCACTTCTGGCTTTGAGAACTGCGGCAGAGGCCCAGTCATGTGTCAGGGTGAACAGTTCCCTTTAGTTTGGGGGCCCACAGCCCATGGAGAAGGGATGGAAAGGAAGAATGGAGCAGGCAGAGCACTGCTCTCTGCACAGGCCAGGCCTGAGCCCAGCTGGGCCGTTCTGCTAAAGGTACCCCTTTGCTGTAGTTTGGATCTTGAATGTCCCCCAAAAGCCCATGTGTTAAAGGCCTGGAAAACAGACTGTGGCACTATTGGGAAGGGGTAGGACCTTGAGGAGGTGGAGACTAGTGGGAGGAAGTGAGGTCACTGGGGGCGTGCCCTTGAAGGGCATATTGGGACCCACCCCTCCTTTCTTTTGCTTTCTGGTTACCATGAGGTAAGCATGCCATCTCTCCTACGCACTCCTGCCATGATGTACTGAGCCACCACAGGCCCAGTAACATGGCCAAAGTAACAGGGCCAAGTGACCATGGACTGAAACTTCTGAAACTGTGAGCCAGAATAAACCCTCCCTCCTTTTAAGTTGATTATCTTAGTGATAGAAAGCTGACAGACCCTTCTTTAAGAACTGATCATTTCTAGCTATCCAAAAGTGTTGTAGCATGCCAAGCCCCTTAGAAAAGAGAACATTAATGCCATCTGCCAAAATGTTATCATAATAAATATTCAAATGTAAGGTGTCCTAAATGTGAATCCTGACCCCTCAGTATGCACTACCTTTACATGGTGCATATTCTGTGCAACCGCACGCAGCAGCTCTCCATCAGCCTCGCCTCAATGTAGGCAGAGTAGAAACAACTGCTCTCAAGTCCCATCAGGACATACCCATCCTCCTGAGACGGTCACATTAACTAGGGGTGAAAGGCCTTTCACTGTCTTTGAACTGTTGAAGACACGGTTTTGAATAGTACACTTCATTTTTCCCCAACCATGTGCCCTCCCAAACATATTAAAATATATCCACACAAAAATCTTTAGTTTTTCCTCCAGAGGCATCTTGAAAGGATTTTTTTTATAATTTCACATTTGAAATGAGGCTCCAAGTCACTCATTTAATTAACTATTGGCAATGATCTCTCATCCCTCATGCACACTTGAGAATCCTTTCGAAATGAGAAAATATATTCTACAAATTATTTTCATTGTGATGATTTCTTGAATACTAAATTTAATAATAAAGGAACAACATGTTGCACTTTATATGCATTCAGTTATGTATTTAATCGTGCTGACCTTGCAGTTTTCTTCATTTTGGAGCTCAGGGTGGTTTTGAGGTCTCTTCTATGTGATGGTTTATGAACATCAAAGACCTGAGGCCAGGGACTGAACGTGCCAATGAGCAGCAAGTGGCCCTATGTGTGTGTGCAGGCGTGTGTGTGTGTGGGGGGGAGTGGATATGACCCTAGTCATAACCTTAGGTTATCTCTTGTATAATAAAGTTTCTGGGATAATGCATATCTCATCCTCCAGTGTTCCCAAAACATTCTGTATATCCTACACTTATTTTCAGAAGGTCCTACAAACTTATTTCTGAATGTTACATCCTAGAATTCTCTCATTTCCTCTGCCAATGTCCAGCATAGTTGGAAATGCTCCTGTGGAATACCAGGTACAGATATGTGCAGTCTCAGCACACCAACTGCACATCGAGCTGTTGACTGGGTTTCTCCATTTCTGTGCTGATGACACTGCCGCAAACATGGTGAATGTTCCTAAAACCCACCAGACATTCTGTAAGAAGTGGGCAAACATCAACCCTACAGAATGACACAGTACAAGAAAGGAAAGGTTGCTCTGTATGCACAGGGAAAGGACATTATGACAGGAAGCAGAGTGGCTATGGTGGACAGACTAAGCTGATTTTCCAGAAAAAGGCTAAAGCTACAAGCAATATTGTGTTGAGACTTGAGTGTGCTGAGCCCAACTGCAGATCTAAGAGAATGCCACTGTTAAGAGATGCAAGCATTTTGAACTGGGAGGAAATAAGAAGAGAAAGGGCCAAGTGATCCAGTTCTAAGCTTCATCTTTTGTTTTATTACGAAGACAATAAAATTGAGGTTATGATTTAAAAAAAGAAAAAAGCTCAATACAACATCGGAACATGAAATGATCACTCTCTCGCAACAAATCTTCTAGTTGGATGAAATATGACAGTTGGGGCTTTATTTTCCTTCATGAAAACAAATGTGCATATCCAATCCAAATGAAAGTGGCAAATTGACTTCATATGATGTAAACTTCTAGTAAAATTACATGCATGGCATCTCCGATGGTGGCCTTCAAGGCCTGACCAACCCAGCACACGAGCTTGGATAAGGTTTCCCACCCCTTTCATCAAGCTGGAAAACAACCTGAGACGGGGGAGCTGGTGGGAGCCTCAGTGGCTTCTGGAAGTTTATTATGTGCGCTTCACACTTTCTGGATGATAAGAATCACCAGGGAAGCTACTTAAAAATGCAAATTCCTAGACTTCTGTTGGAACATCCTGAGCTAGTAGAACTTTGTTAGAATCCAGGTCTCTACTATAACAAGTAGCCTTTCTTATTTTGGGAGTTTTTTCTCTCTAGGAAAGTTAAAGAACACAGAGTTCAGGCAAAGGACAATGGTCTCCCCTTACCAGAGGGATATGTTCCAAGACCCCCAAGGATGCCTAAAACCTCGGCTAGTACTGATACTAGATATACAGTGTACTATGTGTTTTCCTGCTAACATATACCTGTGATAAAATTTAATTTCTAAATTAGGTATGATAAGAGATTAACAACAACTAATAATAATAAAATAGAATAATTATAACAATCAAAATTTAACAATTGTAACAATTGGACAATTATATGGCACGATTTTAGCAATCAAGCATCACTACTCTTGTGATTTGAGGTCATTATTAAATAAAATAAGGGTTACTTGAACACAAACACTGTGATACTCCTACAGTCTATCCAATAACTGAGATGGCTACTAAGTGACTACCAGGCAGGTAGCGTGCAGAGCATGGATATACTAGACAAAGGAATGATTCACATTGCAGGTAGGACAAAGGGAAACAACTTTAGATTCATCATGCTCCTCAGAACACTGCACAATTTCAAACTTAAGAATTGTTTATTTCTAGAATTTTCCCCCTAGTTTCTGACCATGGTTGACCATGGGTAACTGAAACAACAGATAAAGGGGGACTACCATACATGCAAGCACCAGTGACCAATGAACTTATGCAACAGTATATATCCATTCATAATTTGGTAACTGGAGTTTGATGCATATATTACATATTGTTTAAGAAATCCTCAGAGGATATTAGCTGACAAGTGGTTCAGGCTTAGATTGACATTGAACGTGTGTGGTACCATGATAGTCTATCATGTGAGAATATGGACTGTGCTAGTCAAACTCTGGCAAGGTCCCATTCTTACCTTGGCCTCTTCCATAAACATGTGCCCCTGGCCGTCATACTTTAAGTGTCTCCCTGACTTTGCAATCAAACAGCCTAGGTTCAAAGTTCATCTCTTCCACTATGAATCCTGGGACCCTCCTACATCTGTCATTTACCCTCCCTTAGCCTCAGTTTTTGCACCTAAGAAGTTGGATTCGACAATCCCTGCTGCTGAGAGGAGCTGGTTTCCTTCTTTGCCAACGCCCCATGCAATACTTTTGGGAGCTGTGCGGCAGAGTAAATGAATTTGGACTTCTTGGGGGACAAAATCTGTCTTCAAAGCCTGACTCCACCTTTAACTATTTCTGTAGACTTGGGTGCATCTCTGCATTTCTGGGAGCCTGGCTGTCCTGAAGGTAGAGAGGGGTGAATGTTTTGATGCACAGTCAACACTCTGTAAATGCAGCTATTGAGAAAGGGAGACTCTAGAGGACTTCAAAGTGACCCACCCCTTGGTGACTTCCTCCAAGGAAGCAGGGGCTGACAGAGGTTGTATCTGAGAGTTGGCTGTGTGGGATCAGGACTGACCACCACCCACTCCTCCCTGGCCATGTCAGCTGGGCTCGATGACTTCCCAGGAAGGTACTGGGTGGAAGCTGAAAGGGCTCTGATCTCAGGGCCCCAGCTCAGGGCACCCACTGCTTGGCCTTGAGGAAAAGAATCTGTCCTCTGTTGAGGTACTACTCCCCAATTTTACCTTCCAGTGACTCTAAAACCTTGCAATGCCTAGACATGCCATGCTTTTTACTCTCCATGGCATGGTGATACCGCCCCTCACTCCAGCTAGCTAACTCTTCATTATTCTTTAAGTCTCCACTTCTAGGGAGCACCTCCAGAGCCCAGTGCTACAAACTGAAGGTCTGTATGCCCCCAAAGTTCATGTATTGAACCCTAACCCCCAGCATGATTGAGGTGGGGGTTGGGGGTGATTAAGTCATGAAGGCAGGACCCTCATGAGTGGGATTGGTAGTCTTATAAAAGAGGGCCCAGGCCCAGAGAGTGGCCCTCTTCTGCCATGTGAGGACACAGAGGAAAGGTGGCCCTCTGGAGTCAGGAAGCAGGCCCTCAGCACACACGGAATCTGCTGGCACCTTGACCTTGGACTTCGCAGCCTCTAGAACGGTGAGAAATAAATTCCTGCTATTTATAAGCCACCTAGACTCTTGTACAGACTGGACCAAGACACCCAGAATTGGAGAAAGCCCCTCCTGAGGTTCTCCCGGGGCCACATGATAACTGAACACAGCACCACAGAGCATCCCGCCGCAACTCCTTTCGTACTGTAAGTTCTTTGTGCACCTCTAGCAGCTTCAGGAGGAGGACTGTGTCCTTCCTAAAGATCCACTCCTGGCTCAGGGCTTGGCCCTGAACAGGCACTTGAGGCATGTCTGTTGATTGAAAGAGACCCTGTGGGCTATATTGCAATGGGGTAAGAAGGATGACCAGAAATCCCAGAGGTGGGGAGGTTCTAATCTGCAGAGCCCACCTGCTTTGAGAACCTCTACAGGTGCCAAGAGATGCTGCTGAGAGAAGTGGGCTATGCCTGGAACAGAAACAAGGTTTGAGAATCCCCGACCTCACTGAGGAGAAAAGAAATGTCTCTTCTGACCAGTGTAGGTTGTAAACGTGATTAGCACAGGGCTCTCGGCTGCAGGATGGAAGCCTGTGCGTGGGAACAGGCCTCTGCACGCAGGTGTGGGTATCTCAAGGGAAGCCGCTTGCAGGCTTCCTTCAGTATCCCCCCCCCCCAAAAAAAGACCCTGGCCTGGATGATTCATCCAGCTACCTGGTTTTCCTGGGACTAACACTGGGAATGGCATCATGTACTGTCTCAGAATGTGGGGGAAGGGGGTCTTATTTCTGTCTTTTTGGCCTGTCCTGCAGGACTTTAGTTCACTGGGGAAAATAACTCAAGAAAGTGCATTTCAAAGATGGAAGGAAGTCTAGGATTGAATGCAGCTGGAGGAGACGATCTATCTGCCTACAGGAGGAGGCACCTCCTCCCCTTGAGGCCCCTCTTTTTCTCCCATCTTCCCCATTTGTAAAAACAAGCCATAGTTCACTTCAGTGGAATATCTATAGGTTTATAATAAGCCATTCTTTCAACCTTGCTCTAACTTGGTTTGTTTCTGTCCCTGACAACTAAAATGCCTAGATTCAAACAATTATTACCACTGGACTACAGACTTGAAAACAGGTACCACAAGATTAAATCGTTTGCCCAATGCCACAAACTGATAAGTAGCTGGGGGAGGATTCAGGCCCTGTCCTGTCTGATCCAATTCTCCATGCACAGAACTGTGCCAGGACATTCTTCAGGGACTCTAAGAATATTTCTGGATATGGTTTTCTCTCTAAAGAAAATCTGTTTGTAAAAAGTGTGCTGGATCGGAACAGTGGAGTTATAGGAAATGCTTACTACAAAGACCAAAGCTCTAGTTCTCTCCTAACCGTATTAATGATAGCAGATAACATTCATTAAGCATTTACTATGTGCGCAATGCTGTGCTAAACACTTTGAGCGCATTTTATCACATTTATTTCCTCCATTTTCAGTGGAGAACATTGAGTCTCAGAAAGGTTATATGACTTGTCCAAGATCTCGGAGCCAGTAAGAGAAAGTTCTGTGTTTCAGAGCAGCTTCCTCTTTGAACATGAGACCTCACTCCAGACACCACTAATCAGACACCTCCAAGAGGCAGTGGTCACCTCGCTGCAGCCATGATAACAATTCATCACAGAGAGGGGAGTACCCATGTGGAGGATGTGGAACTTGTGAAGTTCTCACTGAAAGTCAGGAAGCCATGTTATGAGATGGGCTCATAGAGAAAGCTAAGACGCTGACTGCGCACACAGTCTCTGAGCTTGTCTTCCCTCCAGCACAGTGCCAGAAACCCCCTGCGATTTATGTTCCAGAGTCACCCGGAGCTTGCAGGCACCCGCTTTGCAGTAGCAAAGAAAATGGATGGGCTGCCTGGGGATGACTTCCCTGCACGCACCACGCTTCCTTAAAAGGCCTCCAGTGTATATACAGTTCTGACACAAGGGCAAAACTAAATCACAGCTGGGCCTCTCTTCCCCCTTATATGGTCAAGTATCACAATGGCAGCCTCCCTTCTGATTTATGAAGCAGAGGAGTAGAGAAATGTCGATCAGGAGACATGAAGATGCTTCACCAGGGGGAAGACAAAGCTCATCAAGCTGGCAAATGACTTACAAGACCAAGGGGGACAGCATGCACGCTTGCTGAAGGTTTTTTTTTTATTTTTTTAAACTCTGAAGAATAAACACTTTTGTTCCTCTCTCAAATATCAACATTTTATGAAGCCAAAGGATATGCACAACTTTCCCCAAGTATTGGAGCAAGTGAAAAATAAAGCAAGAAGAAAAACGTGCCGGGCGTGGTGGCGCACGCTTGTGATCCCAGTACTTTGGGAGGCGGAGACCAGAGGATCCCGGTTCACGGCCAGCCTCAGCTCTCTCTCTCTCTCTCTCTCTCTTTCTCTGTCTCTCTCCTTAGTGAGGCCCTCTACAACTTCGTGAGACCCGGTTTCAAAATAAAGTATAAAAAAATAGGGCCGGGGGCGTAGTGCAGAGGTAGAACGCCCCTGCATTCAATCCCCGGTACCGCAAAAAAAAAAAAAAGAATAAAAATGTGTAGGTTTTATTTTTCAGAAATGTTCCCCTTTCCACCCTTGCCTTTATATCCCCATTAGACACGCAGACATAACATACACACACACACACACACAGACAGCCAAACACATACATGCACACACAGACAGACACATAAACACATAGACACACACATATACAGACAACAGAGACTCACATGCGTATACACAGACACACAGAGACACCGACACATATAGAGACTCACACAGATACACACATGCACACATACACACACACACACACACAACTAGCACATACACAGCCGATGTAGCATCTGAAAAGAAGGGAAAATTTCATTTTAAACAGAACCCAGAAGTAGGACAAAGGACCAGTCCACTACAAAGAGGTCTTATCTTTAAAGGGTCTTAGCCATGTTGTTAGAGGTTAGACCGAATTTTCCCATCCTAAGGTTGGAACCAACAAAGACAAGAGGGCATAACAATGGGAATGTATTGGAAAGCGCTTTGCACATTGTAACCATCTGGTTCCCACAGTTGTTTCTAACACTGTGGTAATGTCCTTCTTGAACTGGTATTTTCAAAATTACTCTTTATTATACTTTTTAATACACAAATGAGTTTCTTGGATGTAACCACGTATAAGTTATGTCATTATTTAAACTATCTTTACCCTTGTGATAATTCACTTGCATGTGGTCAGGACATTGAATTTATATAAAGTACACGCTGGGCCAAATGACCAAACTCCTCTATCCTGCCTCAAAAAGCCAAGAAACCCGAGGGCATGCACGCTACGTGTTAATGGTGAACTGACAAGCTAGGGAGCAGAGGAAGATTCTGGCATTTTATACACACAACACAGTTTTCTTTGCCATCCACAAGTTATATGTACGTGGGAAACAGCTTGATGTGAAACTGAACAGTTTTTAAAAGCACCTGTGATCCCCAGAAAGACAATATGGTACAAGTAATAATGCTTAAGAAAATGATGTGCCACCCTCCCTTCAGTGGAACTCCCCAAATAACATGTGTTTAATAGAAAGTTTAGCCTAGGAGTTCAACTTTTTTTGGTGGGGGTAGGAGAACTAGGGATTGAACCCAGGGGCATTCTACCTCTGAGCTACACCCCCAGACCTATTTTTTTTATTTGAAACAGGGTCTCACTAAGTTGCTAAGGCTGGCCTCAAACCTGTGATCCTCCTGTCTCAGCCTCCCAAATACTAAGATTACAGGCATTCACCACCATGCTCAGCTTCAACTTCTTAAAAGCCGAAATTTACTAAATCAGACACTGCTAAGCCCAGACACAGATCTTCATCTGAAAACATTCTATTTCAGATCTTTTTACAATTTGAACAATGAGGAAAGCTCTCAAAATACTCAAGACAGACTTTCAACCCACCAACTTTATTAATAGCTACATTTGAAGCAGAAAGAATGAGTGGGTGCAGGGAGAGAACGCAGGATGCCTGTGTCCTTGTGGCCCAACATGCAGACAATGGAGCCCCCACTCCCTCCCCAGGTGTCCATGTAATTCCTAGTGTCCTCACACTCTCTCAAGGACACAAGAGGAGCTCTTAACATTATACCCAGTTTTTCAGCTTCAAGCACTGAGGGGTTTCCTTCCAGGGATTGGGAACCAAACAGGTGGTGTGCAGGTCTTCAGGCTTTATACTTTCATAACAATTACCTATTTATTTTTAATACACTTTTATTGGTGCATTATGGTCTCAACAATTATCTGTTTAACATCCAGATTAGTGGGCTGCAATCAGAATGATTGGATCAGAATCTCTGGGGTGGGGCCCTGGGATCTGCATTTTTGCAAAGTCTGCTCCAACTACCTAAACCCCATCAAGATTCTTCTTCTTATGCACTCTAACACTGAGGCCGACTGTTATGAGCACTCTTCAAAATGCAAACGGCTGGGGGTGTAGCTCAGAGGTAGAATGCTCCTAGGTTCAATTCCCAGTACCATACAAAAAATAAAAATAAATAAAATAAAATGCATACTTAAAATATGTAGCAAAAAGAGATCATCTTAGTGTGCTTTCTTCACAATAACAAAATACTTAAGGCTGGATATTTTATAAAGAAAAGAGGTTACTTAACTCATAGTTCTGGAAGTTCCAGAACATCACAGCAGCATCTGCTTGGCTCTGGTGAGGACCTAATGGTGGACGGCATCACAATGGTAGGAGCATGTGCTCGAGTGCAAGCAGAGCGTGCAGAAGAGAGTCAGAGGGGGTGCCAGACTCCCTACCATGCCTCACCCTCGCAGGAATTCTTCCAGTCCCACAAGACTGTGTTAATCCTGTGCATGGGCGGTCCCCTCATGACCTCATCATCTTCCACTAGGCCCACCTCTTAAAGGTCCTACCACCTCCATACCATCACACTGTGGTCCCGGCTTCCTGCACACAAACCTTTAGTGGACACGCTCAAACTATGTCCAAACCATAGCAGGTTTGGGAATAGCTAGTCCAGCCTCTTCCGTCTTTTGATAAGATAAACAAAAGTCCAGGCAGAGCAACAGACTTCTACTGGGGTCTTGTTGCCTGCTTACAGCAGAGCCCCGTGGGAGTTGTGCTCCAGGTCTAGTTTCTAGACCATTTCTCTTTCTGCCACAACACCCAACACCCTCCCCAGACCCTTCCTGCACCCCACCCACACCTATCCACACACCCTACAGGACTATTTAGAATCAAATGTTGAATGACCCACCATGGAGATCTGGAAGCTGCTGTTTCTGCCTGTCTAATACTCAACCTCTGCCTAAGGAAGCAGGCATTTGGCTGACTTGTAGAACCTCTCCCTTGCCCTCTGCCCCATTCAAAGTGATCTCTTCCCTGGCCCAAGAGTGGGAAGGTCACTCAATCCAGACTGAGCAAATGCTGAATCGTGAGTAAAGTAGAAGTGGGGGGATGTATGAAGTTTCCTCCTTGATCTAGAAGGCAATGCTCTGGAGACTTTGCCTATACACACCTCCTGCCACCCAGGCTTCTTTTTTTTGTTTTTTTTTTTGGTGATGGTGGTACTGGGGATTGAACCCAGGGGCATTCTATCTCCAAACTATACCCCTAGCCCTTTTCATTTTTTTGTTGAAAACAGGGTCTCACTTGGTTGCTGAGAGTCTCACTATGTTGCTGAGGCTGTCCTCGGACCTATGATTCTCCTGTCTCAGCCTCCCAAGAACTGGGATTATAGGCATGCGCCACCACACTGGGCTTCTGTTTTTTTTTTCAATGCTGAGGATTGAGCTCAGGGCCTCATGCGTGCTAAGCAAGCACTCTGCCACTGTTGAGCTACGTCCCTGGCCCCATACTATTTTTGAGACCAGCTTTTCCATTGGTTGTAAAATTTACCCTTATCCTTCCATTGCATTCCTTTGAAGTAACCCAAAATTGGTCCTGTTATGTATCTCCCAAGAACACTTGTTGATCCTTGTTTCCTTACTTCATAGCCATAATGTGCAAGCATTTGATCCAATCTGATGGAAAGAGAAGTCTGGGTTAAATCTCCCCCTTTTGAAAGCAGAGAGGATGTTAAGACTTTGCATTTGGATGGGTGGGGGTGAGACAGAACTGGAAACCCCTGTCCCCTCAGTACCACTCTATTCATTCCAAGCAGCCCAGCTTTTCTTCCTTAGATCCCACACATACCATCCCCAAGCTGAAAGGCTTAAGATACTATCTGTGCAGCTGCAAATAGAAATACTCATGAACCCACAACTGCAAAGTGATCCCAATGACTCTCTAAAACACGCACGCAACCGCCTCAAGATCTAGGGCCAGGAAGCCATTGGGCTCCGCCACATCTGCACGAGTAGAAAGATTATCCTCCTTGTCAGTCTGGGTTTTATCCTCAATTTTGTCTCCCTGGGACAGCACCACGGTTTCTGACATACAGTACATCTGCATGCAATTTCCACACAATGGGAGCAAGGCTCCGTTATTCTAAAGCCACAAGTGCCATTAGAGGTCTTTCTGCCAAAACCCATATTGCTCTTTTGTTACAAAGCTATACAAATATTTGTGTTTTCTGTTTAACTTGGCAGCATGGAGAACTTTTAGTCTTTCTACTGCTCTTGCTTTGAAATGACTGCCAGTCTCTTGCTGCAAGGTACTTACTATTTACTGTTTTCTCCAAAATAAGTTTTAACTTTGTAGAGGAGAGCTCTGTTACTAAAGAAGTCCATCACCGGGAGCTGCCCAGAGAAGTGGTACACAACCCATATAGTACGTTAGCATTAAGGCAAAAGCTTAAAAATGCATTCTAATTTTTAAAGATCAACCTACGGGGAAGTTGACTTTTTGGTATGTTCTAGTTAGTGAATTTTGACATGTGTAGACTTATATATCTAGCACCATAACCAGGATACAGAATAGTCCCTTCACCCTATCCTCCCACATGCAGTTATACTTGCTCCCCACCCTGAACACTGCTCTGTTTCTGTCTCTGTAGATTGGTCAGTTTGAGCACAATATAAATGAACTCATTTGAGTCAGCTTCCTTTCTCTCAACAGTATCCCTTCATCCAACTTGTGTATATCATCAGTTCTGTTTGATTGTGGAGTAGTATCCCATTATATCACAGTTTGTTTACTCATTCACCTGATAGATGGCTTTAGGGTGTTTCCAGTTTGGGTGTTAATAGGAATAGGGATGTGATAAATATCTGTGTACAAGTTTTGTGTGAATATAAGGTTTTCATTCTCCAGGGTATAGACAGAGCAGTAGGGTTGCAGGATCATATGGTAAGCATCTGCTCAATTGTATAAGCAACAGACAAACTGTTTCCAGGAGTGGCCTTATTTCCCATTTGTATTCCCGCCAACACTGCATTAGAGCCCCACATGATATATGTCCTCATCTAACACTTGAGATTTTCTATGTAGACAAGCATGTCATTTATGAATAGGAACTATTTTATTTCTACCTTTCCACTCGGTAATTCCTTTTCTTGCCTTATTGCATCGGCTAGGACATCCATTACAACACTGAATAGTAGTGGTGAGAATGGACATCCTTTCCTTGTTCATGATTTTAAAGGAAAAGTGCTTAGTCTTACCATTAAATAAATATAATTTTATCCATAGGTGTCCTTTGTTAGGTTGAAGAAATTGTCAATTCCTACTTTTGAATAGATGTTGTATTTTGTGTCTCAGTTGATATGATCATTTAGCTTACTTTCTGCTAATAAAATAGACTACATTGATTTTTTTAATATTAAACCAGTCTTACCTTCCCAGGATAAATCCCACTGATATTTCTTCTTATATATTGCTAGGTTTATTATGCTCATATTTTGTTTAGGATTTTTACATCTATGTACATAAGAGATATTGGTCTGTGCTTTCTTTTTCTAATACTATCTTGCTCTGGTTTTAGTGTCAGGTAATGCTAGCCTCAAAAAACATTTTGGGAAGTGTGTCATCCTCTTCTGTTTTCTGAAAGATTATTATAATTTTTTAATGTTTGGAATAATTCACCAGGGCATCTTTCTGTACTTGGAAATTTCTTTCTTTATTTCTTTGAAGATTTGAAACTATGGATTCAATTTCTTTAATAATCTCAGAAATATTCAAATTATCAGTTTCATCTTGGGTGAGTGTTAATAATTTGTATTTTTAAAGAAATTAGCCAATTTATCCAAGTTATTGAATTTATTTATGAAGAGTTGTTTATAGTTCACCCTTATTGTACTTTTAATGTCAACGGATTCCAAAAATTACTGTTGAATTATGCAGGAATGTAGGCCCAGTAGTGCCAAAACTGCAGTTTTTCAATAATACAACAATCTGAAATATTTAATGAAATTTCCAAGTTTTTAAATGTTAGCAAATAATCCAAAAGTAAAGTTTCAGAGCATTAGTTTGCTGTTGGGGGGTCTAGAAAGCAACTGGTAGTATCTTATAAAGTAATTTTGGTGTGTGTGTGTGTGTGTGTGTGTATAAATATATACATATATTATTTGTGTGTATGTATGTGTGTGTGTGTATTGTGTGTTCCCTTTTGGAAAAAAATGGATCTCTATCCTTGAGATGCCCAGAGATCCCTTATATGTTGTTGTTTAGAAACTTAGAGATATAGTACCATATGTTAAATATAACACCACTTGGAAAGATATTCACCAACTTGTACACTGTTGTCCCAGTACTAGACTCCTGTGCATTGCTATGAACTCCTTTCTCTTTAAGGCCTATCATTCCATGGCAGTTACCAAGCTTCCTTTTCTCCACGAACAATGTCCTTTATCAAAGTCTCTTCCTTCAATTAGAATCCAGAGGAAACGAATCTCAAAAATTGTTATTAACTTATGTTGTCAAGTTTTTGTTTTTTAGTTCAATCTAGGGATTGAACCCAGGGGCCTTCTGCCTCTGAGCTACACTCCCAGTTGTATTTTATTTTTTATTTTGAAACAGGGTCTCACTAAGTTGCTGAGGCTGGCTGCAAACCTGTGATCCTCCTGTCACAGCCTCCCAAGAACTGGAATTACAGGCACACACCACCATGCCTGGCTGTCAAGAGTTTTTAACACACAAGTCACTGAAGAGTGTGCCGTGTCTCATTTGATTTTAATTTTGAAGTGAGGTGAACTGTGGGGATAATGAAGCTGAATACATGCCACAAATACTTCCATATACAAACCAGTTCCCAGTCACTGTCAATGATGGGAAATCAGTCTCGGCGACCTAGCGAGACCCTGTTCCAAAACAAAAAACTAAAAAATATAAAGGCCAGGAGTGGTGGAGCACACTTGTAATCCCAGTGCTTTGGGAGGTGGAGACCGGAGGATCCCGGTTCGCGGCCAGCCTCAGCTCTCTCTCTCTCTCTCTCTCTCTCTCTCTCTCTCTCTACTTAGTGAGGCCCTCCACAACTTTGTGAGACCCGGTTTCAAAATAAAGTATAAAAAATAGGGCCGGGGGTGTAGCGCGGAGGTAGAATGACCCTGGGTTCAATCCCCAGTACCGCAAAAAAAAAAAAAAAAAAATATATATATATATATATAAAGGGCTGGGGTGTAGTTCAGAGGTAGAATGCCACTGGGTTCAATCCCCACTACCACAAAAATAACAATCATAATAGTAATAATAATAATAACAACAACAACAACAACAATAATAATAATAATAATGGGAAATCAGGAGTTAGCTATGTGTAAATATGAAAGTGTTTTTATTTTAGTGAAGAAATCCATTAATATAGATAAGTTTGTTCTTATTTCCAAGCTGATTCACTTAGCTGATGAGAGCACAGCTAATTCAGGAGCTGAATACATGCCACAAATACTTCCACATACAAACCAGTTCCCCATTACTGTCAATGATGGGAAATCAGTCTCGGTGACTTAGTGAGACCCTGTTCCAAAATTAAACACCTGAATGGGCCAAGAAATATACACAGGAGCATGAAACAGGGTGAAAAGCTTGGGCCTTGGAGTCAGATAAACCTGAACCTGGATTCCAGCACCTTTGTGCTTTCTAGAGCATGACCTAGAGCCTTGATTTCATCTTTCAAAACACAGTTAAGAATGGAAGTGTTTAAATCAGCTTTTCTAGTTATAATATAAGGAACAAAGCCTCAACTTAAGTTACATCAAACGATAGGGTAAGCTTTTGTGGGATGAAGTGGTTTGTAAGAACACCCTTGAGAAAGAGGAACACAGAAACTTCCATCAAGAAGCCACACTTTCCAAAGACACCCAGGGAATGCTGCACACCCTGCCTCAAGGAGAAGGCCTTGTTGTTCCACATCTGAGGAGCCACACAGCCGGTCACATGGCTTGTCACCACCTTGACCCTGACATTCCTCCACTGGCTTGCTCCTCTTCCCTTCTGCATGTGCATGTTTTATCTTCCAGGTTCTGCTTTCTTGATCACTCTTCATTCCGCCAACCTCCCTCCCGCCACCCTGTGACCTTTAAACTGCTCTTGCTTTTTCTCACCTGCTTCTGATATATTCAAATTACTAAATTCAAGATTATTAAAAGCAAGACTCCTCCCTGGGCATGGTGATGCACACCTGTAATCCCAGTGCTTGGGAGACTGAGATAGGAGGATTACAGGTTCAAGACCAGCCTCAGAAACTTAGTGTGACCTTGTTTCAAAAATTAAAAAATAATAAAATAGGGCTGGAGGTGTAGCTTGGCATTAGAATGCCCCTGGACTCAATCCCCCATACCAAAAAAAAAAAAAAAGAGGGAGAGAGAAAAAAAAGCAAGAATCGTATAGGCTTGGTAATTCCGTGTTCTGGCAGAGCTTTTTGCTCTACCTCAAAGGATGCTGACTAGTCTATAAATAGGCTGCACTGAGCTGGTTGCCCACCCTGGGGCAAATCCATTGCAGCTCAGAGCCTCAGCTTTGCTGTGGGGAAGGTGAGTTACACAGTGTGAAGCTGGCAGGAGTGTGGCCGGCATTGGTACTGATGCTAACATTTCTGGCACAGTATCTCTTTCAGGTCATAACTGATACAGACATCTACAAGATGCCTGATGTTCAGCAGTCACAAACTCATCAAGTACTAACTGAGTATCTATTATGTATGAGGCACGATTTTAGGTACCAAGATTATAATAGTGACAACTTGGATGTGATCCTCCCTCTTATGGAGTTTAATGGAGGAGACATCCAAAATATATAAGTCCCCCAGAAAGCCCACTTTTAGATGTATAATCAAGAGAAAAGAAAACATACATCCACATACAAACTTGTCAATGTTATTCATAATAGCCAAAAAGTGGAAAAAATCCAAATGTCCATCAATGGATAAGTGGATTTAAAAAAAAAGTGTATACCCATACAATGGAATATTATTCAGTCATTAAAATGGACGAAATTTGGATATGTATTATAACTTGGATGGACATTGAAAACATTGGGCTACATGAAAGAAGCCAGACACAAAAGGCCTCATATTATGAGACCATTCATGTGAAAGTCTAGAATAGGGAAATCAAGAGAGAAGGAAAGATTTGGGGCTAAAAAGGTAATAGAGGGCAGGGGTATAACAGCTAAAGGGAAAGGGTTTCTTTTTGAAGTGATGAAAACCACCTAAAATTATGGGGATGGTTGCAGATATTTGCGAATATACTAAAAACCACTAAACTGTACACTTGAAATGAGTAATTTATGTAGTGTGTCAGTTATATCTCAATGAAGTCGCCAGGTTCTAAAAATTAACCATATATACAGAAAATGAAGAAAATAAATGTACATGGGCTATGAAGGAAACAAAGGACTGAGATAAAGAACAATATAAAGAGGCTCTCTTTTAGTAGGGTGATCAAGGAAGGCCTCTCTAAGGAGCTGACATGGAAGCAGAGAACGAGAGGAAGAACTAGAGCCAGTTGTGGGAGAAGCAGTTCAGGTGGAGGAAACAGCGTGAGCAAAGGCCCAGAGGCAGGAAAGGACTCAGCAGTAGAATGGCCACCCCTTTCTCTTTCATTGGGATTAAGTGATTAAGAGTGATGTTAATTCCAGTTTATTTTAAAAGTTAGTTTAATATCACCCTTTGGCACCTGAAAGAGTAATAATTCACTTGTGAGGTCCTACCCCCTGATTAGGATCCTACGTCCCAGAACGATCAAAATTCTAACATCAAATTTCATACCTCTGGCTAACTAGGCACTCAAAATTATTTACAAGTAATATTTTGTACAGTAGGCCTCAAATACCTTATCAATGCAAAATTCGAAACCCTTAATCATATTGGTTTGAACAGACTTCAAGTTTGAACTTTGATATTTGCTGTGTCAAACTAGGATTGCTTGCTTGAGGGTCTCTTAGGAATTGTATACAGTAGTCCCCTCTTACCCTCAGTTTCACTTTCTACTTTCATTTACCTGAGGTCACCACAACCCAGAATGTCAAACGCAAAATTCCAGAAATAATTCATAAGCTTTAAATAACACAAAAGTCTGAGTAGCATGATGAAGCTTTGTGCTGTCCCACTACGTCCCGCCCAGGATGTGAATCATCCCTCGGTCCAGAGTATCCACACTGTATACACTACCTGCCCGTTAGTCCCAGTAGTCATCTCGTTTATCAGACTTATTTATTTATAATGCCCCCAACGTGCAAGAGTAATGATGCTCAATCATAATTAGTTTATTAATTACTGTTGTTAATCTCTTATGTGCCTAATTTATCAATTAAACTTTATCATAGGTTTGTATGTAGAGATAAAAACCAGTATATATAGGGTTCAATACTATCTGTGGTTTCCAGCATCCACTTAGTGTTTTGCATCGTGTCTTCCATGTTTCATAGAGGATAGTCCCAGCCATCTGCAGACTGGTTCTGCTAAGTAAAGAGGAAAATCCCTTTGGTCCTTCCTTCCCCTCCTTTTGGCCCCAAGCCCTCAGTAAGCAAAAGGCTGAAAGAAACCAAACCAACCTCTTTCCCAACCTCTTTGTTTTATTTATGTATTTGATTTTTACAAGGTTCAATGAACAAAATGTGGCCTTTAAGTAGAAGATCACTATCACATGAGTGCTGTATCTGATTGGAACTTGATTAAAACCAAATCTGCTCATTGGCCAACAGGTCAAACGTGCCCTGTGCAAGGACTGGGGAACACTTAAGAGCAAGCATAAACACACAGCCTTCAAGCTGATTCGAATCGTCAAAATAAACACAATCTGGTTGAAATGGGAGTTTGCTCAGTAGTGGCTCTCTGCTTTTAAAAGCTCTGAAAGAAAAATTCACAGCTTGAATGTCTCAAAAGAATCTTCGGGGGAGGATTGGTTAATGGATTTGTTTACTAATCAAAGCTAAATCAAAAGGAACTTAAATTAGCTTTGCTCTCAGCAGTCTTTAAAAGAATTTTTTTGGGGGGTGGTACTGGGGCTTGAACCCAGGGGCATTCTACCTCCAAGCTATACCCCCGGCCCCTTTGCTTTATTTATTTATTTATTTTTATTGATTAATTAATTAATTTTGTGGTACTGGGGATTGAACCCAGGGGCATTCTGTCTCCAAGCTACACCCCCAGCCCTTTTTACTTTTTTGTTTTGAAACAGGGTCTCACTACGTTGCTGAGAATCTTGCTACTTTGCTGAGCTTGTCCTCAAACCTTAAATCTCCTGTCTCAGCTTCCCAAGTACTGGGATTACAGGCATGCATCACCATGCCCAGCCTATTTTATTTTATTTTTGAAACAGGATCTTGCTAACTTGCTGAGCCTGGCCTGGAACCTGTGATCCTCCTTTCTCTGCTGCCTAAGTACTGGGATTACAGGTGTGTACCACCATGCCTGGATAAAGAGAATATTTTCACATTGGTTTGGAACAGCCCTAAATAATTCTCTGAAACTGGACATCAATTTGTAAATGTAATACTCGCAGGGACATTGGCATGCAGTGATCACCTCCTACTCCACTTCCCTCATTTCACAGAGAAGTGACTAAGCCACTTGACCAAAGTGCACATCTAGTCAGCAGCGGGATCAGGCTTAGAACCCATGCCTGATGGGACAAAGGCGTTTTTTTTTTAGGGTGCAGAGGTATAACAGCAGCAATTAAAAGTTCAAAAGTACACTCTCTTTGATCTAGAAATTATAATTTTAGAAATCAATAGTGTAAAAACACTAAGTATATCAAAGTAATATATATCAGAATCTTCATTGCACTATTGTGGGCAGAGTGGAAAATTGGAAGGAACCTACATGTCCAACGATAAAGGAATTGTTGGGTACAAGATTCCCTCATAGCCGGGCATGGTGGTACACACTTGGAACCCTTGGTAGAACACCCTTGGGTTCCCCAGTACCAAAAAAAAAAAAAAGATTCTGTCACCATGCAATGGCATAAAACAGCTGTTAAAAGAGTATGGTGTATTCAAGTGTTCTGACATGGATCTTCATGACAAACTGTTGAGTGGAAAAAACAAATTCAGATCAAAGCGTGAGTATGACCTCATGTCTTTGTTTAAACAACAAATTAAAACTCTGTGTGTGCCAGTGTGAGTGTGCGCACATGCACATGCACTCAGATGTGCACAAGCAATGTCTACAAAGCCACTGTGAGGGTTTGGACTTAGAATGTCCCCCAGGCCTCCTGAGGTAGACAAGGCCGCCATGTCTGAGATGGGACTTGGTCGCTGGGGAGGGATCCCTGAGCCATGGCCAGGGACAGTGTTTCTGGGGCAGACTGCTGCAGCTTCCTCTCTCTCTCTCTCTCTCTCTCTCTCTCTCTCTCTCTCTCTCTCCTGCCACCATGAGCTGATAACAATCTCTTTCCTATTTTTTCTGCTTCTCGCCATCATGCCCTAAGGATCTACAGCCCCGGCTCCTGCTGGGAAGCTGACGTAAATGGAGTATATACATGGACTGAAATCTCTGGACCCATAAGCAAATAAACCTTTCCTCCTCTAAGCGTTGCATGTCAGCTGTTTAGGTCACAGCAAAGGGAGCACTGACTGAAACAGCCACGTTGCACTGTTAATAGTGGTTATAATATGTAGGATGAGGGATTTTTAAAAACAAAGAGAAACACAACCAAAAGAGCTCCTCAAGATAATACAATAACCCAAGTTTCCTGAGGCGTCCTGAATGCAGGAAAGGTTCGCAGTCTGTGAACACTGACAGAGGAGCAGTGGTAGCCCTCGGCACCTCGGATAGGGGAGGCTTTGGCACCGCACTGATCTTAACAGGCCAGTCTCTGATGTGGAAAATGATGTTCTCTCCATTTTTCATAAAGTGATATTCAAACCCAAGTTTCTCTCTCCCCAGAAACCCCCTCCATCCAGCTGCCTCCTTTAGCCAGTCCTAGGAGGAAACTGCAAACAGAGCAATAGGGTCCAGACAAGTCCACCGTCCTTAGAAGATGGAATGGACTCCAATTCTTAAGAGTCTATTTTGCCCCTTTAGCTGTTATGAGATCATTGGAGAAGATTCTAAATTTACTGTCTGAGGTTTCTCTGAGTACACGTTCCATGCCAGGTTTTGAGAACCGTGGACAGGTTGCCTCTTTTGGAAAGTTTAACCTAAGCTAAGTAAAGCAAGAGCTTTAATAGCCGCATTAAATCCCTGTGTTCTTTGCAAAAATGCTTTAGTGATGGAGACAAAATTTATTATGATTTGAGTAGCCCAGCCTCACTCAGGCCTCCTCTTTCCAATAAAGATTTTTTTTCTTTGACGGCTCAGCTTTTCCCCTTTGCCTACTCTCTAAAGAAACTTCATCTTGCTAACTTAACTCTGGGCTTTCAGGGAGTCAGTATCAGGAGAAAGGGAAGGGAAAGGATAGGACTGGAAAGACTGAATCCAAGAGGTAAAGAATAAAGTGGAGGATATTGAGGAGTGGTAGGAAAGAGAAAGAAGAGAGCAAAGACCCCACATGGGCTCCAGCAACATGGAAATGGAAGAGGAGGGTGGTGAGGATCTTGGGCAATAGGGCTAGGATCTTCAAATTGGATCCCTTTAGTGTGTTCTAAGAACTGGAAGCAAAATGCAACAGCCCTTTTTAACTGCTTTTTGTTGTTTCTTTGAATGTCACAGTCCCTAGACAGTCATATAAGACCCAGGATTCATTTATGCTATGCAATATTCTAGGGGGAAAGGCAGGTCTGATGCTCATAAAGTTGTCTTTGAAAGAAGTCAAGGTGTTAAACTGATTGCTACACACTACTGAGAAAATCTAAGTAGTCAATACATGTTATGATGATTATTCTAATTTTAAAAGGGCACTTAGGTTCAAAGAAAGAATTAAATAGGCAAATAATGTTCCAATTAGAAAAGAATAATCATCTGAAAGTTTTTAGACTTTCTGTTGATCTTCACCTCTGATCATAAAAGGCAAGATATGGAGAACTAATGAACATATATTTAGAGGTATAGAAAGAAAAATCTGATATTTTCCTTAATATTAGAAAGTAGAAGCCATTTTTATACCTGAAAAAAATGGCTGCAAGTCTCCATGTAAGAAACAATATCCAGGGAGATTTGACTCTAGAAAAGTTGATGGATAAGTTTAATAGCCTTGAGCCTGGAGAAAATCAGGATTAAATGAAAAAAAAAAAGAAATGTGAAGATTAGTTAGGAAAGTATAAGGATTTATGTAAGTACTCTTCTAATTTTGCTCTAAATTATTTCTTTTATGTTAGTGATATATTTTTATGTTATGATATAATTATAAATTATGATACATCTGTAAGTTAAGTTTATTTTAACAAACATTCTGGAAAACTGAAGCATGAGATGCATTCATTTAGTTATCCAGGAAACACAGAGCTGTTTAGGTGCCAAAGCCATAGCTCATGTGCACCCACTGCAGGCATAAGAAGTGGGGAATAAAATTAAACTCTAACAGCCATTTTTGCTGAGAATGACAAATATTCCATGGTTAAATTTCAAAACCATAGAAAGACAAGAGGAAGCTATATATTTCCAAAAGGGTTAATTTTTAGAGCTTTTTCAATAATACATGCTCATTTTTCACAGCAAATTTCTAAATTTCAAATGACATCCCAAGACACAAAAAATAATTTTTTTTTAATTAGTGCTAAGGTATCGAGAAAATACGGCAAGCTGGGTATGGTGGTGCACGCCTGTAATCCCAGTATTTGGGAAGCTGAGACAGGAGGATCACAGGTTTGAGTCCAGCTTCAGCAATTTAGCAAGACTCTCAGCAACCTAGCAAGACCCTGTTTCAAGATAAAAAAATTTTAAAAAAGGCTGGGTGTGTGGCTCAGAGGTAGAATGACCCTGGGTTCAACCCCCAGTTCCAAAAAAAAAAAAAAGAAAGAAAAGAAAAGAAAATACAGCAAGCAATAACCAATCCTGGATACCCAGATACTGTTCTTCCTCCCAACAGCACAAAAACTGAGTCTTACTCGAGGTCACTGGCACCCTTCCCTGTGCAGCAGAGGACTGTGAAGTTCAAGCCCATATATGGCTGTTATTCAAAGGATGAGTGTGGAAGACAGGATTAAAAAAAAAAACTCTTAGATTTCCGTACAGCAAAAGTTGCTAAACTCCAAGATGGAGGCCTGAGAAAAACCGTGCCCTGCTCTTCTTTAGACGTCAGGACCAATAGCACAAGCTCACTGACCCATGACAGGCAAGTAGCATGAACCAATGACAAACTGTGCAGGAGAACATTTGTCACCGCGTAGTACATATTTCAGTCCAACCTATGCTTGTTTCATTTAACTCCCCCAAACCTTGATGGAGACCAATGTTAAGTGGTGAGTTTTTGACTTTTGAAGGATATAAGAGCAACAAACACTTTCTGAAGTCAGAGTATCAGTTGGGAGTTTGGATTGATTCTTCAATATAAGCTTTTGTTTCATAGGTTTGGTGTTAGTCATAATCACAGTTAAATGTCACTCTACTGCTTTAGAATCTGGAATGAGTTTTTGTTGTTGTTGGTTGGTTGGTTATTTTTAACATTTGATTGTATTTACTGCTCTAGAAATGCAGAAGAAAAGTAAACTTCCCACAGTAGGCATGCATTGGGTTTAATTAGAGCTCTGTCTCATGTTAGAGACAAAAAAAAATCTTTTCTTGAGCTGTCTATGGTAATAGGGGCACGAATGTGTGCTAAAAGCTTATTACATATCCAGGAATGGTGGTGCATGCCTGTAATTTCAGTACTTGGGAGACTGAGACAGGAGGATCCCAGGTTTGAGGCCAGCCTCAGCAACTTAGTGAAGCCCTCAGAAACTTAGTGAGACCCTGTTTCAAAATAAAAAATAAAAGAGGGCCAGGGGTATAACTCAGAGGAAAAATGTCCCTGGGTTCAATCTCCAGAACCACACATAAAACAAAGCTTATTATATGAGATGGACTATTCCAAATACTTTGGGGTATTACTTCACATAACACAACAAGACTGGCATAATTCTTATAACTTGGTACTATTAATGGAGCAGATACTAAAAGCATTCCACCTTGGACCACTGGAAGAATCTAAACCAAGAGCGTTTTTATTCCCCTTTGCAGATGAGGAAAGCAAAGGACAGAAAGGTTGAAATATCTGTCCAAGCTCAACCATCTGGTAAGCCACAGAAGAATTGGCATTTGAACCCAGTATTGTAGCATCTATACCCTCCCCCAGTACAAATCCGCATGTGGCTCTTGTCCAAAGGATGCGTGTAGAAGACAAGATAAAAAGGAACCATCCCCAGTTGTGCAGCAATAATTCTGTGCACGAAATCCCCATGAGTTATGGGGAGCATTCTCCAAAACACAAATACTCATAGAAATTACATAAGTTTCACTGAATGTAAGTAAGTGTACATGAAATCTCAGAATGTGAATGATAGAGATAGCAACTTCCAGGACAACTGGAGCTCCTGCAGCTGCTCTGCATTAAGAACCAACATTAAGACGTGAGAGGCGCAGAGCAGAGTTTCCTCCAACAGACACTCCTAGAAATTCTGATTCCATGCAGGATCGCAAACTCCAGATATTCATTTCCATATTCCTGACAGGCCATTAGCTTACAACTGAAATACAATATGTGATCTTGGCTCTGGGGAAACCAGCATTAGCATGTCTGCCTGAAAGTCGGTCAATGAAGGTAAAGAAAAAAATGCACACAGATACTTTTGAAATAAGAGCTGAAATGAAAATGTTTGAAATAATTTGCTCATCGATACAAATTTGGGATAAGGAAACCATCTATAGAATACCTCTCAAAACTCTATCTATATGCACACATATAAAATTGCAATCAATATCCCAGGCAACACAACTGTGCTATATCTATCTCCCAGTTGACATTTAAAACTCACAGATAATAATAATTAATACTACATCTGAAACACAGAAAACATCCTTACTCCCAGAGATGATCATTGACTAAGTGGTAGTCTTGGGCAGATAATATCTAGTCAAATTAAAATGGATACTGTAAGGCCGGGCGTGGTGGCGCATGCTTGTAATCCCAGTACTTGGGAGGCGGAGACCAGAGGATCTGGGTTCGCGGCCAGCCTCAGCTACTTAGTGAGGCCCTCTGCAACTTCGTGAGACCCGGTTTCAAAATAAAGGATAAAAAATAGGGCCGGGGGTGTAGCTTGGAGGTAGAATGCCCCTGGGTTCAATCCCCAGTACCACAAAAAAAAAAAATGGATACTGTAATAAATATTACCAATTTGAGTTTCGTCTGTTTGTAAATTCAAACTGGACAGATGATTGTACCACAATGCATATCCAAGAAGTGTACAATTTTTAAGCCAAATTTGGAGAGCTCTCCAACCTCCATTGGAGTGTTGTAAAAGGAAAGCCACAGCATTCAAACTCATGACAAGAACTCTGTGTCAGTGCTCAGTGGTGCCATGTTCAGCATAAAACAATGTGGATCCTGAGAAACCTGTCTGAGTTCTCTGAGGGTTTCCCCAGAAAACAGTAATCCAAAGCCTAGAGCTGAGCTGCCCTCTTTGACAACCTCTGCCCTCATAGTTCAAGCTAAGCCAGCACTACTACGAGAAGCTTCATAGTAGACCCAAGATTGGTTCTCAGCCAACCTTCAGTAAATCACGCAGACTCCCAAAGGAACTGCTTGCAAAACAACCCAGGGTCTGAGGCCAAGAGAAACTTTCTACACCCCTTTTCAAAACTATTTGCCCAATTTCTGCTCCCTTTATCAAATTTTCCAGCAATAGACAAGTGGGAAACATACAGAGTTTAGACACATTTATTCATATCCATATAAAAGTCAAAAACCCAGAACTCTGATCTTTCCTGAATTGGCCAGAAATAGCCCCCCTCCCCTAGGCATCCCTGCCCACAGCAGGTGGCCTTATGATGCACGATAGCATCAAACAGGGATTTTCTGCTCCAGATAGGATTTGGAAACCCTCCCCAGCCCTGCTGTGTCAAGGAACTCTGTTCTCACATCCTGGCCTTCACAACAGAGCTTGGGGTTCTTTGACACAGGATATGGTTATTAAACAACACAGCAGAGGCTCTTTCTGCCATCTCCATCTCTGTAACCAGATCTGTGTCGCAGAATGCCAGATATTAGTGGGTAGGAGATGGAAATAGTTGATCAGAGCAAGGACCTTCGCTGCGGGCACATTACATGGTGAGGTCAGCTCTACCTTGAGCCCCTTCTCAAGGAAGCCACAGGTCCAGGACTAAGGTCGTCTGCTGCCAGTGGGAGCTTGGCCTCCTAGGAGGACGAGGCCACCTGTGTCACATCTGCCTCTGTCTCCAGTTTCTAGCACCAGTGCCTGGCATCTTTAATAACTCTCTGACGAATGAATGCTTTGGCAAGTCAGGTGACAGTGAGGAGCCTATCATGTATCAGCTGTCTGCTCAGCTTATCTTCATTGAACAATCACTCATTGCACTCTCGTGACCAGCCAGGCTGTGCTAGGGTACAAAGACAATTCAACTTGGCCCTGAGAAACTCGCAATCCAGAGAGAGGCCTCACAGTCGCGTGGTTCTCATGGAGCCTGAAGATGGAAATATGGCCACCAAATGTAGATTCTGAGTCTTGCTGGCTGCCTTGGGGAGGGCATTAAGCACTCTGGGACATTCTAGGAAAGTTACCAAAGGGAGGAGATTTGGATGAAGTGAAAAGCTCAAAAGACAAGACAGATAAAAAATGTTCATTCACTTTGACTCCGTAATCTGTTTGCTGGAACTAGTCCCAGAGAAATAGATTCAAAAACAAATAGATAAATAAAAAGAGAGAAAGGCCTAAATGTACAAAGATGTTTATCACTGCATTATTATAATAGGGAACAACTGTAAGCCATTTAAATGTCCATCAGTAGGAGAAAAGCTAATAAATAATAGTACAACCATAAAGTTAGATGAACAAAGTAGAACACAGACTTGTATACACACACACACACACACACACACACACACACACACACACACTATGCACAGGTACTATATGTATATATTAAACATTAAATTTGTTTATATATAAACATATTTGATTTCTTTTATGTTTTTTCTTACTGGCTACTCACAACACCCCTGGGAAATAGGTAGCATGATCATGTCTTTTTTTTTTTTTTTGGTACAGGGGATTGAAACCTAGGGGCATTCTACCTCAGAGCTACATCCCCAGCCCTTTTTATTTATTTTTTTTTATTTTAAAACAGAGTTTCACTAAGTTGTTGAGGCTGGCCTTGAACCTGCCATCCTCCTGTCTCAGCTCCACCACAACCAGCATGTCGTTTTTTGTTTTTTTTAATGCATGAGTGTCTTAGACAGGGTTCTCTAGATTAACAGAATACACAGAATGAGTATATTTTTAAAAAAGGGATTTATCAGATGGCTTACAGTTTGCAGCAATGTAGTCTCAGGTTCTGACTGCACGTGGAGGGTCAGAGGAACCAGTAGCTGGTCGAACGGTCTAAGAGCTGGAGTCTTAGGATTGGAGCAACCACTAATTCAGTCC
>PVJS01009432.1:0-24142 GCA_004027185.1 Glis glis
CCAACATTTGTTGTTGTTTGACTTCTTAATGATTGCCATTCTTATTGGGGTCAGATGAAATCTTAGGGTAGTTTTGATTTGCATCTCCCTGATTGCTAATGATGTTGAACATTTTTTCATGTATCTATTAGCCATTTGTATCTCTTCTTTCGTGAAGTGTCTATTCATTTCAGCTGCCCACTTCTTGATCGGATTATTTATTTTCTTAGTGTAGAGCTCTTTGTATAGAACTCTTTAAGTTCTTTGTATATCCTAGATATTAGACCTCTGTCAGAGGGATAGCTTGCAAATATCTTCTCCCATTCTGTAGGCTTTCTCTTTAGGCTCTTGATGGTTTCCTTTGATGATCAGAAGCTTTGTAGTTTAATGCTATCCCACTTATTAATTCATGATCCTATATCCAGAAGACCTAGAGAACTCAACCAAAAATCTACTAGAGCTGATCAACAAATTCAGCAAAGTAGCTGGATACAAGATCAACCTAAAAAAAATCAGTAGCTTTCATATACGCCAACCATGAATCCACTGAGAAAGAAATCCAGAAAACAATTCCATTTACAACAACTTCAAAACCAATCAAATGCCTAGGAATAAACTTAACCAAAGAGGTAAAAGACCTCTACAATGAAAACTATAAAATACTGAAGAAAGAAATTGAAGATCTTAGAAGATGGAAAGATCTCCCCTGCTCTTGGATAAGCAGAATAAATATTATCAAAAATGGCCATTCTGCCAAAAATGATCTATAGCATCAATGCAATCCCTATCAAAATACCAACATCATTTTTCACAGATCTAGAAAAATCAGTCATTAATTTTGTATGGAGAAACAAAAGACCGAGAGTAGCCAAAGCAATTCTCAGGAATAAGAATCTGGCAGGAGGCATAACAATTCCTAATTTCAAATTGTACTACAGAGCTATAGTAATAAAAACAGCATGGTATTGGCACAAAAAGAGACACATAGACCAGTGGAACAGAATAGAAGATACAGAAACAAGTTCACAAACATATAGTCAATTGATTTTTGACAAAGGTGCTAAACACAGACGTTGGAGAAAGGACAGTCGTTTCAACAAATGGTGCTGGGAAAACTGGTTATCTACCTGTAGAAAAATGGGACTAAATCCTTACCTCTCACCCTGCACAGGAGTCAACTCGAGATGGATTAAAGACCTGGAAGTTAGACCAGAGTCTGTGAAATTATTAGAAGAAGGCATAGGTTCAACACTCCAACATATAGGCACAGGTAGAAACTTCCTCAACAAGTCTTTTCATTTCTGAATGCAGGCTCTGGGCTCTGCATTCAGACTTCCTGGGCTCAATTCTTCTGATTTACTAATGGTACAAGCTTAAGAAAACAGTTTTAATGTTCAGCTTCCTCAGCTACAAAATGGACAAGTGCTTCACAGAAATGACTGGAGAGGATTCAATTATATGACACCCATAAGGGTTTTTAATACCATTGTCTTTCAAACTATCTGTGGTAAAGTGCTAGTTTGGGGGGATTTTTAAGTTCCCAAACTGCTACTAACACATACTTTTTGTGAAATGCGATAAAATGAATTCTTATAAATTAAATGACAAAAAGGAAAATATATACAACAGAAGCTCAAACTACTATAAAAATTTCTAACAATGTTAATTTTTGTACATATCTCACCATCATCAGTGATAGTTTTTGTGCTTTGGTCTGCAGATCATACTTTATTAACACCACTTTATACAATTTCTAGCACAAACAAACACTTTGTCAGTGTTTGCTATCATTATCCTTATTGAATCCCAATAGAAAGATAGAACAGAGAGAGGGTCAAGCGTCATGCTCACTAATTCCACTGGGCTAAGAGTGAAGGAATAAAAAGTATCCATTAAAGATGGAATAGACATGGAATTTCCAAACCACCATTATGCACACTCATCTGTCTGCTTTTAAAAGATGCTTTAGGAGCCATTTCATTTTACAAATGAGAAAACTAAGAAAGACCCAGACTGTTCAAGGAACAGTCTGTTCAAGGAACTTGTGGAAATTCATACAATTCAGTGGTTCTCAAACCTGGCTCCACATTAGAATCCGATGGGGGAGAGTTTAGAAACTACCACTGCCCTGGTGTCATGCTAAACCTATCAAATCAAAGGCCCTGGTGCTGGGACATGGGCACAGAGATTTTTTAAAAGTTGCCCATATGATTCTAATGTGCAGAGCTTGGTTCAGATTTTCTGATAGAATCTATTAATGGAGGAGGCAGAGCTCCTGTCTCCTAACCCATAATCCACAATGCTACACCGTAGTTATGTTGGAAACCACACTGCAGGGGAAAGCTGTGTCTTTGGAGAATTTAGATGGATAAATTTGTGAACAGTAAATTTAAAGTAGCAGGAGGTCCATGTTAAACAGATGATTTTTGAATATAGCCCATGATCTATACAAAAGTACCTGACTTTGTTTCTCTAAATGTACACGTGGGCATTTGGAGAACCCCCAAGGAGGATTCATTGATAAGCCTGAATGGAAGGGTGATAGGGTGCACTCTGCATAACCTTTTAGATTCCTTTGGAATTCAAAGCACAATTTTTTTTAATGAAATATCCTATTTCATCCCTCTTTCCAGAATTGTGATCAGAACTCTGGCTTTTAGGATGTATTATTTTTCTCATTTGGTTTCCCTTGGAAGAAAATGGAAACTCTGATCCATGGCCATTCTTCCATCGTGTTCCGATTTCCCCCATTTAGTGGGCCAGAGTAATTCATGTGCTTTCTTTAATATCAGTGGAATTACAGTGCATTATTCTGTGGAAAATGTACAATGGAGACTTATAGACTTCAAAAACATAATAAAAATTAAGCTAAATGTTGAAGTTTTCTTAAAGGTAGAGGTGGTACATTTGATGTGCTTGCCAATGTTTGGTTTGGGGAAAAAGCACTTAAACTTTCCAAGACTTCCTTTATTTGGTTTGTATTCAAAATATAGACCTCCCCGCGTAGAACTCACTCTGAGCTACTTGGGAAGGTCATAGACATACAATAATGGAGGGGAGGAATTTTATCTCATCACTAGCAAAACTGTTCATGTAATCTACTAGAGCTGAAGACAAGGAAGAAGAAAAAATTATCTGAAGAATTCTGTTCTTCATTTTTTATTTAGCGTGTCTACCTCAAATTCCTCAGTCAGTCTCACTTTAAATGTCACTGTCTGGGCTAGTTAGAATCTCTGTATTATGTGTCCTAAAAGAAATCTATTCTCCTGCATAGCACTATGATGAGTTATAATGTAAGCTCCATGTCCTGTTCTGTTTCCAACACCACAATACATAACACCGTGTCTGGCATATTAGTACTTTTCAGTATATTTTGCTGAACAAGCAAATACACCTCTTACCACCCCCACACACATTGTTTTAGTGATTATAAATATTGGCTGGAAGAGGAGTGGGGAATATAGGCATATTAAAATTTTTGCAAAGTTTTTAATTCTGTTTTATAAAAACCTTAAACTACTCAAATCATTACAAAATCAGAAATCACTTTTAAGAAGGTTCTAGATGGACCGAAACCTTAAACTTGGACTCAGATCTTGAGTCTGTTGCTTGTTGATAATTTACCTAATCACATGAAGCCTCAGTTTGCACATACATAAAATGTTGAGCAGTAATAGCAATAATGAACAACTTACCACAGACCGTGGCCATAAGGATGGAGTAAGAGAATGCATCATTTCAAAGCTAGCAGAGTCGCTAGCCCAGAGTAGATCCCCAGTTAAGGCTCGTTGAATCTGAATTTGAAAAAAAAATGACAATATTGGATGGAAGGTTTCCCGGGTCAAACAGGCTATTTCAAGGTGGAGAAAGTTCAGATAGTCATTCACCATGACTCTGCTCTCCGGGGCCCCTGAGCCCCAGCTGCTACAGCAGGAACTTTTATTCTTCCTGTGGTTTCTGGAGTCACATCAGAGGTTTGGGGTAATTTGAATTAATATTCCCTCTCTAACAATACTAGATCATCTGAAATTTCTATTGCCCCTAATTTTGCCCTGATTACTTTAAAAAATCAGGCTCAAAATTATCTAGAAACTGTAATGTCAAAGAGTATATGGATATACTATTTATGAAATTAATTCTGGAAAGTTTACCTAATATCATACACAGGAACTCACAAATTTTGTTTCACTTTGATCTCCTTGATTTATTTTGAAGAGTACTTCATGCCTACTTTTTTAATACAAGTCTTGCCTTTATCCAAAATCAACAATGTTTTGAACTGTTAACAACTTCCAAAGTTTATGACTTTAAGGAAATTACCTAACCTCTTTGTAACTTCGTTTCCTTAACTGTTACATGGGAATCATATGAGTACTTATTATTTTAGGGTTGTTTTGAGCATTAAATAAGTTAATTGATGTGAAGCACATTGAAAGTACCTGGCATATCATTAGAATTTAATAAATATTTGCTACTTTAATAGTGCTGAGTAGATGGGACTCTCTCTCTCTCTCTCTCTCTCTCTCACACACACACATACACACACACACACACACACACACACACACACAAAGCCATCTAGGAACATAAGTAGTATTTATTGTTTATGGGTACATTCTCCGAAAATATTATTGTTAGTTAATTATGCTTAAAATGCATATTTAACAGGTATTTTCAAATTTCCATATTGAGGATCAGTGCAGGCTGTCTTTAACAATCTCATTATTGCACAGAAATGTTCGTGAGTACTCTATGAGCTAGACCTTTTACAATTGCAGTAGTACATTAACCATCCACATCAAAATATCTCATGCAATTTTAATATCCAAACACCTGGTACCACCCAGTCCTATTGAATGGGAATCTGAGGATAGGAGGCAGGCAGAGAATATGCATTTTCATCAAATTTGTTAAGCAACCTCTACATCTGCGGAAATCCGAAATAGGTACAACAGACTAAATGTATGACTTTTGTATCATGATGATTTGTTCACGAAAATGTCATGATACCTTACTATAGACGTTAAAACAGAAAAAAAACCCAGTCAATAAACAGTTATTGAATGCCTCTGTGTGCCAGGCACCAAGTACAAGACTTCAAAATATAAAGCCTGATTTCTGTCCTAAGAAGTTTATACTCCAGTGAAGTTATATATATAATCTAGTCCCAGAAAACACTTTTCCTTGGAATATTCTAAAAAAAATTCTGTCATGTGACTTAGATTCAGATTGGAATAATACAGGTCAAATCTAATGATTCCATTATGTAGGCATGGAATATTATAATAAATCAACAAGCAGAGGAAGAAAAATCCATCAATTGAGCAATAAACATGTATGATGTGTTTGGCAGACGATCCCATACTAGTATTGTTGATAAACTTTAAAGCAAGAAGAGAAAATATCCCTGTTTGTTCTTGTATGACAATGTGGTTCAGCCATGGGTACAGTACCCCAGCACTCTGACCTGCCGGGCTCCGAAAGCATCCGAGGGGATGCAATCAGTTTTCCCTGCAGATGTGGGGTTCCTGGGTGGGAGTTGTGATGCCTGCCTACCTAATTTTATTCAGAGTTTTCTGCAATCTGTTCCATTAAGATCATAGCTAGCATCTAACAGTGACTTGGAGGGAACTCAGTCTTAAAGGAAATTCTTCTCTTACATGTTCATACAACTTCCATTCCTCTGGAACCTGAGAGATGATACTAGAGGCCACATGCACCTTGGTTCCCTACCAACTGGTCTCCCTACATTCAGCAAAGCCCTGAGTCAGTCTATCAGAGGCTAAAAGTAGTGTGCAAGAGGAGACAAAAGAAAGTTGTAACTAAAAGAATACAGAAGAAATCATTTCCCATGCTCAGTTGCCAGAGGCAAACATAAATTTGTGTGTGTGTGTGTGTGTGTGTGTGTGTGTGTGTGTGTGTGTTACTGGGGATGGAACCCAGGGGCCTTCTACCTCTGGGCTACAACTCCAGACCTATTTTATTTTTTATTTGGAAACTGGGTCTCGCTAAGTTGCTGAAAACCTCACCACGTTGCTGAGGCTGGCTTCGAACCTGCGATCCTCCCGTCTCAGCCTCCCAAGTACTGGGATTACAAGCATGCGCCACCACTCCTGACTAAAGATAAAAATTAAACAGACTGAAATAACAGACGTTTTTGTAACACGAATATTAAAACTTTGCTGGTAGCAGATAATTTCTATTTCACTCTATCTCCTACCCCTCATAGAAAGAAGAAATTTCCTTTTTGCAGTAAATTGTATTTTTACCTTAATTGACTGTGGTCACTTTTGGTATTCAGAGGGAGAAGGAAATGGAGAATGAAAAACCTAAAGTGCACACTGAGCTTGCTTCAACTCCTGAAGTTTCTCCACAACTTAAGTTAAAAAGAAATATTAGGAGTCACATTTGCATTTTCCACCCCTAATTGAAGAACCAGTTTCTAATGGAAGAACATGTAGCTGAGAAGGTGCCAATGTAATAGCTGGGTTTCAGAAGCCATGGGGCCGCTTTCTCAGTACAAATAGCACTTGTGGTTTCAAACAGGGAGTCTCTGTGGCTGGGTTAAGTGAACAGCAAATCAAACTATGCTTCATGTAGCTGTTGTGACAAGCAGGACTATTTCAAAGCCACCTAAGCCGGTCAGGTAAGGGGCCGCCATGCTTCTGCTGTGTCCCAAGGGACCTCTCCGTTCCTTGATCACTTGGTCAGTAGTATCTTCTGTTTAGAATATAGTCATCATTCATTTAGACTAGCCTTAAATTGCCATTTTATGCAAAATATAATAAATTACACCCAAACTTTTAGGCAGGTTCATCCTTCATCTGAGCTATTGTTTTACCTTTGCGCTATGGGCTCACTGAAAAAAAAATTTAAGGAACAAAACAAAGAAAGTAAGGATGGAAGTGAAGAAAGAAGGAAGAAATGGAAGGAGGAAAGAAAGAGAAAGAAGAGAAAGGTGGGAGGAAGAAAATAAAATCTTTAATGGGACAGTAAAGATAAATACTAGGTATTCCTGTGGAATGTCCCTCTAAGCATCTCTACAGTGCTCTGTATGAAGAGCAGACTAATTTAGTTTGACCAAGGCAAAAAAAAAAAAAAAAAATTCTGATTCCTAAGTCCCAGCTTTGGGCTCTTCTTACTTCCAGCCATCTCCCTCCATAGGCGCCATCTCCCATCTTCCAGGAGAGGAAAAGTAGGGAAATACTGGAAATACTGCTCAGTGACAGAGCACGTGCCTCCCCCTTCCCTGAGTCTCTGGGTCCAATCCCCAGCACCGTGAAAAGTGAAAAAGTTTGAAAAGAAGAGAGAAAGTGTTTATTTATTGCTCTATTATGACTGAAACCAGCACTATTTGGCACTTGCTCTCAAAAAAAGTTTAATGTCAAAACTTCAATTTCATGAAACAACGGGTTTGGTCAAGGCCAAAATGCTTTGAGACTTTTTTTCCCTCTCATGGTATTTCCACTACTGGTACTAGCCAAAACCCAAACTACATACCCAGATGAAAATAAACATAAATCAGAAAACCTCAGAAATGGTCTGAGCTTAGTGTGAAGAGTGAATGAACGATGGCTTAGGTTAGGTTGTATTTATCTGAACTAGACCCTTGATTTTTATACGAATAAAATTGTTATTATACCAGTAAAATGAAAGTGTATCCCCCAACATACACACACACACACACACACACACACACACACGCACACACACACACAAGAAAAGTCCAGAAATTCAGACTACTCCATTAAGTGTTAGACAAATTCCAGTGACTGATGACATAGTCCATTGATTTTCTTAGTTATTCCTGGTAAGGGGTCTAATGAAGAATTGAGAATTCTTTATGAACTATAGCAAAAGTAAACCCAGGGTCTTTAACTCTCACAATCACATAAACTTTGGGAAGAAAAAGGTAGCACCTTTTGTGAGTGGTACCTTAATAGCAGAAATTCTCCACATTATTGCCATTTTATTTTCTCATGGACTTAGTGACCTTCTCTTTTTTTTCTAATACGGACAGGATGAGGCACATAAAAGCATTTATTAAAGGACATAATTTTGCCTGAAAGCAAGCCCTGTTTCTGCCCCCACAGGATGTTGGTGCACTCCACAGATCTTGTGTTGATTACCCTCTGTGGGAAGTAGTGGTCAACTCTAATTAACTAATTTACTTTCAACAAGTGTTTAATTAGGGCCTTTGCCCATATGTTGTGCTCTTTTGAAGATTCAGCCCAAGGTAGAAATTTTACTCAAATACAAATAATTAATCTGGTTCTCTGACATAAGAAGCCATTAAGCATGCAGAAAATAATCTGAATCCATCTGCAAGTATTACATTTGAAAAATATATATATTGAACAACTTATAAAAGTCATCAGGCCAGCCACCATGAGGATAAAATACAGTGCTGTCATAATCTGGAACTGGCGATGAGCATTTATACCGAAGTGTAATATTTAAAAGAGGCACAAAGCCGGGCGTGGTGGCGCACACTTGTAATTCCAGTACTTGGGAGGCTGAGACTGGAGGATCTGGGTTTGCGGCCAGTCTCAGCTACATAGTGAGGCCCTCCGCAACTTAGCGAGACCCTGTTTCAAAATAAAGAATAAAAAATAGGGCTGGGGGTGGAGCTTGGAGGTAAAATGGCCCTGGGTTCAAACCCCAGTACTGCAAAAAATAAATAAATAAAATAAAAAATAAAAGAGGCACAATCAGAATTGCCAATAGTAGATAGATGGAGAATTTTTTTTACTACTTTTTACTATGAACCATTTTCCAGATACTCTCTGTGCTTTAACTCATTTAATGGTCACAAGAATTCTAGACTCCAAATCATCCTCACTTTGCAGGTGAGGGAACTGAAATAGTTAAATAACATTACAGAGTTATTAACGATAGCCAAGGTTACAGCTGGGGGGTTGCAGACTTGGGATTCAAAGCTGGGAAGTTATAGGGAATCTCAGATGTGCCTTAGAGAGGTGCTTCCCAAATGTCAGTATTCTTAGGAAACACCAGGGACCTGGTAAAATGGCAGATCTTAATTCAGTGGATCATAGGTGTAGTATAGATTTTGTATTTCTAACAGGCTCTGGGTGATACGCCTGCTGCTGGCCTTCTGACTATACTTTGAGTAACAAGGACTTAAAGGGATAGTGGAGAACATGCTAGAGGCACTTGAGGCTTGACTGTCAACCAGTGAATCAATGACCAAGCGCCAGAAAGATGACAGTCAGTTCTCAAGCCCAGGCCTCAGTGTTGAGTGAAATGATCATTTCCAACATCCTTCCCGGATCTAATAGAGTAAGAACCTATAATTCTATTATGGGATGGGTAAAGAGAGGAGGGATATGAGACATGTTTAAAGGAAAAGTCCTTAGACCAATTAAATTTAGTACATTTTATTTGAGCAAAGCAAAGCAAAAATGAAAAAATTGGGCAGCACCCAGACCCAGAGAAGACTCTTGAGAACTCCAATCGATAGTGTGATCAGATGGCATTGTAGAAAAATGTACATAATTAGAGTGTTTCCCAAATGTATCAAAGTAAATCACTACACTGACCACGAGAAGGAGGGAAGGGGGAGGGAATGGGGTGGGAATTGGGGGAGGGCTAAATGAGTGATGGGTGCATGTATGTTTCTAGCACCCTGAACCTCAACAAGATGTATGATTACAATGTACCATTAAAAAAATGTACATAACTAGAAAATACTATGCTAAGCAAGATCATTCAGTCTCAGAAAGTCAAAGCTCGTATGTTTTCTCTCATATGCGGAAGCTAGAGAGAAAATAGAAAACAACTGGGACTTTAGATAAATGAGTAGAGAAACCAATAGAGTGGTAGGAGGGGATTTGGGGAGGGGCAAGATGAAGAAAAAAGTACAAATAATTCTATGTCCATGTATGAACTTATCACCACCAATCTCACGGGGAGTGAGGGGGGAGCCAGGTGGGATCTGGAGGGAAACACACCAAATCCTGTGTGCATGTATGTTTGTATCACTTTGAAGCTCACTATGATGTATAATTACATTCCATCAATAAAATTATATATATATATATATATATTTTGTGGTACCCGGGATTGAACGCAGGGGCAGTCTACCTCCCCGCTACACCCCTGGCCCTATTTTTTATACTTTATTTTGAGACCAGGTCTCACGAAGTTGTGGAGGACCTCACTAAGGAGAGAGAGAAAGAGAGAGAGAGAGAAAGAGAGAGAGAGAGAGAGAGAGAGTGCAAGCTGAGGCTGGCCACGAACCCGGATCCTCCAGTCTCCACCTCCCAAAGTACTGGGATTACAAGCGTCCGCCACCACACCCGGCTAATAAAATTATATTTTAAAAAAGAAAATGTACATGAGACATGGAAAACAACCTAGGTGGCTGTGGCTGAATAAATCAAGCAGTGAGTTGGTTGCAGCCTAACTAGTTAATTGTTTACAGCTAAATTAGTCAAAGGCCTTCTGGGAGCAACCAAAGCTCAGTAGCTGTGATTAAACTCTGTATTGATTTGGTCTGTTGGGCCCAGCACAAGTGCCCAGGCCAAATCTATGGCATCCCACAAGATATTATTTAACAGACGTGAATAGCAATTGCTTGCAGAGCTTATTAATAAGGCTCTTGGACCCTACTGCCCAGAGTCCTAGGCTCCTCTACCAATTTTAACGGAATAAAATAATGTGCATTTTAACAATACTTCATATGATTTTAATGTAAGTGGTCCCAACATTTTGAGGAACACTGTCCTAGCTGATGGAAAAAGCCAGTCTAGAATTTGGCAGGTTTTTTTTTTTACAAATAATCCTTATATATGTGATCCACATATGGATAGATGAAAGATAATATCCAAGTCTAATGATGGCTCCTATTTACTGAGTATGTGCTGTATGCTATACTTGCAGTAAATATTAGCTATTTTATATGTATGTGTATAAAATATCTAGTCTTACAAAATCCCTGCAGATGTTTTTGAGCTTCATGATATGTGAGCCTATTAATTTCTTTTTTATTTAAGCCACATTGAGTTGGGGTTTGGGTTCCTTGCAGCCAAAAATACCCTAACTAAATCGCATCTTCTATGCCAGACACTGTAGATTTAAAAATGAGCTGCTCCAAAAGAGCTCAATGACTCATGGAAAGGAGAAAGGGTGTCAGACAAGGAAAGTTGTGATAAGTTTCAAAATAAAGATGTATTCGAGATGCTATGGAAACACAGGGGAGGGATGGCAAAGCTCTAGGAACGGGGAGTCTGAACTAATAACTGAATAATGAGCAAAGAAGATGGGTGAGCAGGACATTCCGGGCAAAGGAACTTGCTTATACAAGGCACAGATATTTGGAAGAGCACAAGACATCCAACACTGCAAGAAGCTAGATTTACCTGCTGGACTAAGTAGCATAGATTATCAGGTCTATTCAGGAAACAAAGCATGATTTTTGTCTCTTCTGGGCATCATACAGGAGTAGCATAAGGGATGATATTACCTCAAGTCTGATAGACATGGATTCAAAGCTCCACTTTGCCTCTTATTAACTGTGTGATCCTAAATTACTTGACCTCTCAAAACCTGTATTCCCTTGTTTGAAAAGAGGGGTTAGTGATATGTAATTTACAAATTATTTAATGTTGAATGATAATGAGTATAATTTTCTTGGCACATTATCAATTGTTTGATTGTGAATCCTCCTGAGTACTAATAAGATGAAGAGAAAGAGACATTGCCCCACTCTTGAGAAACCCACATTTAGTTGGCAAGGACAATATTCAAGCAAGTAGTCTGCCGAGAATGAGGGATGCACAGGAGACAATGAGAGGCACAGCCTTTTAAACTTAATTTGGCAATAACACGTTATTAATTAATTTAGCAATAATATAACCAAGTGCTCAAGATTGTATTTAAGACCATAGCTCCCATGCTGTGTTTTAGAATTGATGGAAAAAAGTAGAGGTAGCAGATTGGTTAAGAACCCGTTGCTGTAGGAGGTGGTAGAGGGTGAGCCAGGAAGTAGCAGGTGGAAAAAGAAAATGAGAGATTTGAGAGAGATGTGGAGTAGAATTGCCTGGATTTCATGCCTGAGCTGAGTCTAGGATGATGTTCATATTTCTAATTTAGAAGTGTTTAATATTCATGTCATTCTCCAGGATCTGAGATACAGGAGTTAGAGCAGTTTTCCTGTTTCATTTCCCTCACCTGATCTACTTAATGCTTGGCCGACAGTGAATGATTCCTTGCCCTGCAATCTGTCTCATCAATATGTGACTTCAGCATCCTGCATTTTATTCTGCCACTGTGTCTAAACTTTTCTTTCTTTGAGTATTCTCAAAATGCAGTTCTTAAATGCAGCAACATCAGCATTATACAAGAACTTGTCAGCAATGAGAATTCTTGGAGTCCATTTCAGACCCACTAAATCAGAGACTCTGAGGCTCGACCCTGCAGTCTGTGCTTAAACAAGCCTACTGTGCGATTCTGATGCATGCCACATTTTGTAGAATCACGAGTCTATAATAACCTTCAGGGCAGGTGTTTCATAACATCCTGGTATTCATGGGAGGAAATAGCTCCTGTGACAGTCTGCCTGACTCCAGGAGAAGAACCAGGGCTTCCTGCATGAACAGTGGGGCCAGGATGAAGCCTCCAACTAGTCCTCACTACAAGTACAGATAAGATCCCACGAGAATAATTACAGTGGTATTGGGCAGCTCTGGGACTGATTTGACACGTTTGGGGTTTTCTTCTGAAAGCAAATCGGAATGCTCAGAGTAGCCATGATACACACTGAAAGCCACCTTGAGACTAGTCCAGAAACAAAGCCCTCAACTCCACTAGGAGAAAAACTGGGGACCAGTGTGAGAGGTAATCAAAAGGAAAAGTATCTCTCAAATATGCTCCTCCTGCACAGTGGGCCATTCCACCATTCTTATTGACAGAGCCACTCAAACTCCAAGAGGCAAATATAATAGCTCATCATGCCAGGTCAATGGGTAAAATTTCAAGGGTCAACAAGCCATGGTCGTAAAGGTTCCAATTACAAACTAGACCACCAGACAGATGCCCAATTGTCTACTGGCCTCTGAGGCAGAAATCCATGCTTCTTGGGAGGAGGGGAGCGGGTGTGTGTTCTGTGGCTCTCGGGGAAAGAGGATTAATCCCATCATGACCCCTAGGTCTCAGCTTCCAACTGCCCATTAAATGTCTGACTAAATGTCAGCCCTGGGTGGGCTAGTTTCAGAATAGTTTCAGAATAGCTATGACATCCCTTTCTGTCAGTCTTCAGAATAAAATCCTAGGTGCAGAAGCATTTTCTTTCTCATTAAATCATTGATTTCCTCATCCAGTGAGCTCTTTTGTTGAATTATTGTTGAAGTATATTTAACTGTCTCATCACTGGTAATATAAAAACTACAGTTCCCAAATCTCCTTTCTCTAATAACAAGAAGCTGTATTGGACTCTCTGGCTAAATATCTGCAACTACTAACCATCAGCACTCCTTAATTTCTCACAGTTCATCTCCTCTCTGACCCTTTGAGCTAATTACGCTCCCAGCCTGGCTCACAGACATCCACAGACAGGATCTAGACATGTAGAACTACCAAGAGGTCAAATGGAAGACCTTTCATCTGTCTGGGTTTTCTCCCCACTCTTAAAGGAATTTGGTGCAAGTAGCCAGATAGAAAGGGACCCACAACCTCAGCTAATTCTGCTCCAAGTCTTTGAGACATCCATTATAACTGCCATTTCTCCACTGCCTCTGGTGCAGCACTTAAAATCCCAATATATAGCAGGCCCTGAGTGACCTTGGGCAAGTTCCCTAATCAATGCAATCCTGACTTTCCCTATCTGAAAAATGGTGATGGTTTTGAAACTTAAATGAAAGAATGCATGTAAAGTCAGTGTTGTGTCTAGCATATGTTCGCACTGAGATGATGATGATTCTGACATGATTGTGCTGGACAATGCTGGCACTTCCCCTAAGTCCCCAAAGATTCCTTTTTATCATTTGTTCTTTCTCCAAAGGCAATTAACGAATGACCATTGGGTGTAAAATGATGAAAATCCCAAGATCCATTAGGAGCACAAAGATGCTCTAGAGCCAAAGAAACCAAAAGTGTTGCGAAAATAAGGGAAAGGGATTGTCCTTGCTTTAGCAGAATGGCTTTGGATCCTTTATATTGTTCTTAACTTTGTGGTCATTAGCTTTGCTAATGCCAATATCAGTGCTAATGCCACCTTAACCTGATTGTGGAAGCCTTTACCTCAAGACTGGACCAGTGGCACCAGGGTCTTGGTGGGGACAATAGTTTGAATCAAATCACTGGCAGGGACAGGTAGCAGTGTGAACAGTTGGAAGCAGTTCAGAGGACTTTCTTTGTGAACTCTATAGGTTCTCCCTGAATAACTAGGGGTCTTTGAGATGAGCTAAAGTCCGTAATAGTATGAAAGGAATAGAACCATAAAAATATAGCATGCTACCAAATCAGTATGAACTTTTCCCATGATGTTCAAGGTAAAAGAATGGCAGCTATGAACTTCTTACCCCCCACAGCTCCCTCACTCCACAGAAGCACGAATGAAGAGGCCGGAGAGAGGGCTGGGAACATGAGGTGAGCTGGCTACTGGAGAACCATAGGCTTTTGGCCTGGCCCAGATTCCTCCTGCCCAACATAACTTAGCTGATTGAGAAGTGGTCACCAGCAGGCTATGATATGAAGTCTGCCCCTCAGCAGCATGTCTACATATCCTAGGTTTCCATCCCCCTACTTCCTGGCTCCCCATCCTAGGACATGCACCTGTATGAATTGTCAAGCCCACTAGTATGTGCTGTTAGAGAGTTTGCAATAAATCATTTATGGTGATAATGTCTTTATTTTTCCAAATTATTCCAATCTAGCTCAGCTAGATTAGAACAACCATGGGAAATCTATGCAAATTTATTATATTCCATGAAGTATGCCAGAGATATTATATATGCTGTATAAAATAAACTCTTTTTCATTTATTCCTCATCATAAACCATTTTAGTTCCATTTTGAGGTGTATGAGGCACAGAGGTTAAGTATCATGTACACTGTCCCTAGGTGATAGACGGAAGCACTGGGGTTTGAGTCCAGATTTACTGACAAAACTTGCTTATCTTATCCCCTACCCCACCATGAGTCCACAATGAAGAATGTCTAATTGGGACTTAGAGTGATCTTTGTGATAAAAATTTAAATACATTTTATATATATATATATATATAAAATTACATGTAAATTATATTATTTAAGTGTAAATTTACACATATGTAAATATGTTTATATATGTAAATATATGTTACACACATACATATATATATGGAGGGTAATGGGAGTTAAACTCAGGGGCATTCTACCTCTAAGCCACACACCCAAGCCCTTTTTATTTTGTTTTAAAACAGGGTCTCACTAGGTTGAAGAGAGTCTCACTAAGTTGCTGAGGCTGGTCTTGAACCTACAATACTCTGTCTCAGCCTCCCAAGTACTGGGATTATAGGCATACACCACCATGCCTGGCTGATGAAAATTATATTTAAGAGAAAATCAAAAGACTATTTTGGAGTTAGTCAAGCAAAATGACTGTGGATGTGGATGTGCGTGTGCGCGTGTGCGTGTGCGTGTGTGTGCGTGTGCGTGTGTGTGTGTGTGTGTGTGTGTGTGTGTGTGTGTGTTGGAAGTTGTGAGAGAAAAGAGAGGAAGTGAATGGAGAGGAGGAAGGGCTCCTCCAGAGACCACAGTTCAAAATCTCAGAAACAAAGCATGTTACTGATTACCAGTTCTGCCTGCTGGTACTTTGCAGGTACCAAAGAAGGTAAGTTAAAAGCTGAGGTATTTAAACTTCGATCTGAGGTCAACAGGGAACCATGATAGATTAAGGTAGAATTAATGAGATAAAATTTAGAACGATTATGTTATCTATACTATGGGGAGTGAACTGTAGCTGGGTACATCTAGAAGTGGGGAGGTCTTTCTGAGGCTTCTCCTTAAGTGAATATGTATCTTTGTTGGCATTTAGTATAACTTTGGTAGCATGTCATATTTTTGTGTTCTATATTTTACACTGAATTCTAAGTATTTTCAAATACTTAGAAAAGTGTCACTAGGCAAAGACAATACAGGAAATGAGAATTACAGACCAACATCCCTCATGAACACAGAAAATATTTAACAACTCAAATTTAACAAATTATAAGACAATAATATATCATGACCAAAAGAGGCTTATTCTGGGTACACATGATTTGGTTTATTGAAAAAAAAGGAAAGGTAATTTACCATCTTAACAGAAAAAAAGAAGAAAACCAAATGATTATCTCAACAGATACAGAAAAACAATTTGACAAAATTCCACACACACACAAAATGCTGGCAAACTGGAACTAGGAGAAATTTTCCTTAAACTTATAAGAGCATCTATGAAAATACTACTGCAGGATAATAATGTACTAAAAAAAGCTAAACATTTTCCCTCCAACTCAGAACAAGGTGAGGATATTCATTCACTCTTACCTCTTCTATTCAGCATTGTAGTTATATTTTAGTGCAATGAAACAGATGAAGAAATAAAAAGGCATAAATATTAAGAAGATATGATTTAAGTGGGCAAGTCCAATTGCAGCTGCTGGTTCAGGTATTTCTGTTAGCACAAATCAATATCACCCCAGCTATCTGCTGTAGAGTGTAGCGAAAGGAAATACCAAATGCAATTTGCTTTCACTTGGCAGTGATAGAAGTAACTTCTTGGCTAGGTGTGGTGTCTTACACCTGTAATCCTAGTACTTGGGAGGCTCAGACAAGAGGATCACAGGTTTGAGGTCAGCCTCAGCAACATAGAGAGGGCCCTTAGTAACTTAGTGAGACCCTGTTTCAAAATGAAAAATAAAAAGGGCTGGAGTATAGTCTGGAGGCAGAATGCCCCTCTGGGTTCAATCCCCAGTATAAAAAACAAAAAACAAGAAGTGACTTTCTGTTTTGCCTAGCATTACATCAATTATGTCTCCAACCCTGATCCACAATTGAGTCTTTGGGTAACTTACTGTCTTTGCATCTATAATGGTTCATTTTATGTGTCAACTTAAGTAGACCACAAGATTCTCATATAGCCAGTTAAACATTATTTCTCTCTGTGTCTGTGAGAGTGTTTCTGAAGGAGAGTAGCCTTTGAGTTGGTAGACTAAGTAAAGCAGATGGTCCTCCCCAATGTGGGTGGGCATAATCTGATTTGTTGAGGACCTAAATAGAACAGACAGGTAGAGGAAAGTTGAATTAATCCTGCCTGACTGGTTGATTTGGGAAATTGATCATCTGCCCTCAGCACTCCTGGTTCTCAGGCCTCTGGATCAGAAGTGGAATCTATACCATCAACTCTCTGGCTCACAGGCATGTGAACTATACCCAGCATTTCTGGGTCATCGGCTTGCAGACAGCTAATGGGGTGACTGGGCCTTCACAATCACATAAGCCCCTACCTTATCTTGGGTCTCTTCCTGTTATATAGATAGAGCTATAAATAAGATGAAAATAGATCTATCTGTCTCTCATTGGTTTTGTTTCTCTAGAGAACCCTAACTAATAAGCATCTTAAAGATGTCTCATTGATCTGTTACATGTATGATACCATTTTTTTCAAATATGTAACTATTAATTTAATTTATTTAGAAAACACACATCCAAGAAAGAACTTTTATGCAAAATAAAAAAAAATAATTGCCTTTGGTATGATACCATTTTGATACAATCTAGAGAGCAGGAAGTAACAGATATCATAGATGTCTTGGTAAGACAGAAAGTGTGAAATAGGTATCACAAAAATGTAGGATTTTCTATTTGGTTAAGGTTCTGGGGTTCTAGTAATTTGGCATATATAAGGATCTTCTCTCCAAAGTGAAAGATGAGCTGTTGTACTTAGCATCCTACATGTTGAAAACTGGACTCATTTGTTAGACCTCTGGATTCCTGAGGCAGTGTATGACACATTTGAGTTTACTATTCTGGCCAATTTATTACATGACTCAAAGGCCACTAGTTTTGAGTGGAAACTGAATCCAGAGAAAGTTATCCACCTTGTCCAGGTTATATAGACCATGGAACCCAGTGGAAGCAATTGTAATTAAAACACTTAAAGATCAGGAAGTTTCAGAAGTAAGTCCCCATAAGAGAATCACAGTAGGGGTTTTGAAGGAAAACTATATTTTTACACAAAGCTATTCCCTCTTTCAGGAAACAGTCTTGGATACTAATTGGATCCTGGTAAAGTCCAACTTGTAGGAAATAAAGGTTTCCATGCAAACTGAGATAGACATAAAAAACTGTATGTTATCTGTTATATCTGCAGACGAATTTGGTCATAGCTACACCACTTCGTCTTTAAGTGGAAATGTAACCAGGAAGGGCCTTGGAGGTATAAACTATTTTAACAGATGGATTGCATTCCCACTCAAACTACTCCCACAGCATTGCTATCTCTATATGGCTTCATGGGGAATTCCTTAAGACAGATGACTAAGAAGGAAAAAAATCTGATCCCATTTTAAAGATTGCTCTTAATATTCTGACAACCGCTTAAAACAAATAGGAATAACCTTGGATGAGACTTGGGAATGGAAGTCCTCCTAGTAGGCAGAATTTTCCTACTATGTTGCTCTTTGCACAGTAGTTTGGAACTGTAAAAATGACTGTGCAAGCTATAATTTTGTAAAGAAATTTCAATAATTAATGGGAAAACTATATTCTGAAATCTTTAAAATTTGTTTTAAAGCATTAAAAACCCTTACCATCAACTATAGGTGTATAATAAAATTAAAAAATATTAAAACTAATATTAATTTTTACACTGTAACATTAGAAACACTGAGAATTAAAATGGTGACTTTTGGTAAAAGAAAGAAAATTTATCAAGAATAGTTTGAACAGCAATTGCATTGACTTCTTCCTGTTATATAACTTACAATATGGAGAGAACATCTTTTCTATGCCTTGATGAATTATCATACTGCTATTTAAGTTTAGATCAGTGTCCAACATTTTATCCATTGTACTTTCAATATCATGAAATATCTTTGAGAGTTCTTTTAATGAGATTTTTCCTTTATCAACATCGCTTCCTCTGAAATCTCTTCACCTATTGTCACAACCACTTTCTTCTTTTATGTCACTGTTTGCCTTAATTAAGTCCCCTGGCTACATATCTAGACCGCAAAGTGGCTACATATTAGACCCCAAAGTTTCAACATTCCTAAGGTAGGCTATTTCTTCTAGAACTTGATTTGCATTTGACTTGAATTTCACTTCCAGCATTATCATTTTTGTTTCTTCATTGTGCTTCAATCTTTGTGGACCCATACAGGGTATTGAGATTGATATTGGTATTCTCACATATGTATATAATATGATAGAAGTGTTTCCTTCATTGATTCTCCCTCTTCCTCCCCCCACCTTCCTCTAGACCACCTCCCTGGCTCCACTGGAGTTTCTCCTCCATTATCTGAAGTCCCTCTGGTATCCCAATTACTACCTAGCTTCCACATATGACCCTTAACTTTATATGACTGGCAAGTATCTTTTCAAATTCTGTTTCTGCAGAGACCAGTAAGACAGGAATTTCAACCCCCTGAGAGATATTGGGAAGAAATCTTCTGTCATTCTTTGCCCATTTTTTTTTTCATTTATATCTCTCTCCAAGATCCTAAGAATGACTGAACACTGAACATATATATATATATATATATATATATATATATATATATATATCAACTCCTTCTGGGCTTTTTCTTTCATTGAGAGTTCCATAACTATTCCTCTACATGTATTCTTTTTTGTTCTGGTCTCTTGTCTGCAGACTTCTTGAGGGAGTGTCAAAACTTGTAAGGGCAGGTAGTTGTGAAGGTGAGGAAGTCTGTAGTTGTGCAGCTGTTTAGTCTGCAACTATAGGGAAGCTCAGCTGCTTCTTTAATATCATCAGTCCATGTGTCATCATGTTTTATTCCTTAATTCCTCTCTCTTAAACCTCTGCTACCTTCCAGGCTACACAAGAAAAAATCGAAGACTTCTCAAATGGCAGTTTTCCATGATACCTAAGGTGCCTTGCTGTTCTGAATCATAAATGCTTTTATAATTTCTGAATCACAAGATTATGAGCATGCCTCAGAGCAAGGATGGGAGAAAATATATTTTCCATATAATAGTCAAGTCAGGGACTCTAGAAAGTCAGGGACCAACAACAGTTGTTTTGTTTTTATTTATTGTTCTAGCACTGAGCTAAGCACTTTAAATATATTACCTCATTTCATCTTATAACTGCCTTACAAATTAAATACTATATTCTTAATTTAGATGAATAATGGATAACCAGAGGTGTTAAGTAATTTACTATTGCTCACACAAATGAATAAGCTGCAAAACCAGAATTTAAACATACATCTTTTTGACCCCCACGTCCATGTTCTTAATCACTGTGCTAGGTTGTTAATCAGCAAAAGGGAAACTAGAGTAATAGTCAACATTGCTTGTCCTATCTCCTCTCCCATGATAGGAGATAATTCTGTGTATTATAAACTACTGATAAAAGAGAAATAGTTTGTAGTCACTCCCAAATAAAGATGGAGAATTCCAGGGATCAAACATCTTCCCTCTTATAAAAACCTTACCCTGGGCATATTTTAACTCAGGATATTGTGCTAAATTTGCAGTCCCTGACTTTACCCAGTACAGTGATCCACAGAAGGGTATCACAACCTACTGATGGACTGACAAGATAAAGGAATAACCAGTGCCATTCTAGTATGAGGAAACCTGAGGACAGGGCTCACTTATGCTCCAAGACTTCAGTGTCACTGAAATTGTCTGCTTCACTGGGTGATAATCTTATTTTTCATCTTCTCCACACTTCCCATAATGATAGAATTTTTTTTCCCCAAAGAAAGCTATAGAACCATCTTGGTCCACTGAAAACCCATGGTATGTATAACTAGTTGATGTCCCACAATCTTTTTACACATTTTTTGCTGGTTCTTAGGTATCCTCCATAGACACGACACCAAACCTTCTGTCTCCTCAAAACATTCTCTGCCAAGCAAATGGAGAAGGATGCCATGTGATATCTCCTTCAAAATATCTGCCACAATATTGTATCATTAGAGAATTTTCTTGGTAAATCCAGAATATTTACCTTAGGAAAAATAAGACAAGTGAGGCACGTGATCAACAATTACAATGATTTAAGTGACTTTGGTTTATGTAGCTAAAAATTCATGTAACCATTCAGCCATCTGGCTCCCACATGGAAGAGAGTAAACTAACTGAATTGGCTGAGAACACAAGAAGAACCATCTGGTCATCTAACAAACGTTGCTTGAGTGCCTACTCCATGCCAGGAACCGAAACCAAGGGTGAAGATAATAGTTTGGTTGGGCTCAGTACAAGAAAGGTTTTTTTCCAGTTGTTTGAATTCTCGGACAATAGAATAGGGAATCATAAAAGCATATAAATACTGCCATTTGTTAAACAAATACCTAATGACCACATCAGATATTGTAAAAAGTTTTATTTGTTTCCCATTGTAGATGCGATTGAAATAATTGAGTTAGTTTAAACTCAATGCTTCTGTGGAATGACAATAGGTCTTTTTTGCCATATTCATTTTCTACTCAGCACTCTTTCCACAATCCTTTAATAATGTACCTACTCCCAGATTCACCTCTTGGCTGATGACTCATAAATAGTTTCCTCTAATCCTGAGGATTCCTCTAAGCCAGTCACACTTAGCTGTGCCCACTGGATATTTCCACTTGGATATTGTACTCTCTGTCAAAAATTAATGTAATCATAATTATCCTGAACTCAGAACTAAGTATTCTTCCTTCCTGAAACCTACAATTATATCAATAGCACCACTTTATTCTTTTAGTAATTTCAATACACAATCTAGTATTTACCATTGATGTACTATATCTTTCAAGACTTAGATCAATCATCAGATCATGCTGGCTTACATTTCAAATGCTCTATTATTCTCTTTTTTAAAAAAATGTCACACCCACCCTTAGTGGTCCATGCCTGGTCCTGCCTCTATTCCCTAGACTTGTTTAAGGAAAAGGATACAATATTCCCAAATTGCTCTCTAATTCCATTTCTCCAAATAAGCATGTATGTTCTTTTTAAAGTTTTACATCCCATGAGTTCTAGTCATTGTCAAGATGTAAATGGATTTGGACCATATTTATCTATAGCTACTGAGAGTGAAACTCATTCATTTCTATTTCAGGTAGCACAAAATATTCAGTAGATACTTTATTGAATGGCAAGTGGAAGTACACATATCTACAATATGTAGGTCATTTACAATTCAGAAAATCTCCAAACAGGTGTGTTCTATTTCAATGTCTCTTGTTTTTACACATGAGAAGTCAAATTTGATCAATTTCTACAATATGATTCCACCTGTGGGATTTCTTTAGGAGCTCTCAGTCTTCAAAGGTTAGGTCATAGCCTTATCTGGATGTCAGTCCTAACATGTAGGATTTGTAGAACATTGGCATATAGTTAATAATAATTTCCCTGCATCGATCAATAATAACTCTACATTTGACTAAACTGTAACCTCCTGATGGGAGGCCCTCTTATTTTCAAGTAAACATCTGAATTTTTAGATCCTAGCAAAGAGCATTGCATTAAGTAAGTTTTTCAGATAAAGAAACCTTGATCTTTTGTTCTCTATATTGCTAAAAGAATGAAAAGATAAGCCACAGACTGGGAGAAAATAGTGGCAAATGACATATCTCATTAAGTAACTGTATCCAGAATACACAAGGAACTCTTACAACTCACTAATAAGAAAACAATCTAATTTTTTTAAATGAGCAAGGTATTTGAAGAGACACTTCACAAAAAAAGATATAATGATAGCAAATAAGCACATGAAAATATGCTAACAGCCTATAAAGTAAAGCATTTTGATCTACCCCACACCCTTATTAATATGTCTGACATGCCTCACCATGCCATGTGCTAGTGAAAGTGTAGATCAACTAGGACTATCATATACTTCTCATGGGAATGTGAAATGGTATAATCACTTCTGAAAATAGTTTGTTTTCTAAAATCTGAAACACACATCTACCATATGACCTAGCCATTCCTCTCCTAGGAATCTACTTAAGGGAAAGTAAATCCTATGTACTCACAAAGTCTCATACAATATGTTTGTATTAATGCTTTTGCAATACCCCAGTAGTAGAGATGACCCAAACATCCTTCAACTGAGAAACAAATTGTGAAAAAAATTCATATGAAAAAAATTCATATGTGAACTGATACTCAGAAATCAAAAGGAATGAACAAATGATACCCACTAACAACACAACTAAGTCTTAAAATAATTATGCTAGGTGGTGCATGCCTGTAATCCCAGTACTTGGAAGGCTGAGACAGGAGGATCGCAGGTTCAAGGACAGCCTCAGCTAGGTAGTAGAGACTCTCAGCAACCTAGTGAGACCCTGTTTCAAATCAAAAAATAAAAAAGAGCTGGGGGTGTAACTCGGAGGTAGAATGCCCCTGGGGGTTCAATCCCCAGTACCAACCCCCCCACACACATACTATGTTAAGTAAAAGAAGCCAGACATAAACAGTGCATACTCTATGCTTCCATTTATATAAAATCCTGGAAAATGTATGTTAATCTATATTAACAGGAAACAGATTCATATTTGCCTAAGGACAGCAAAGGTACAATTAAGATTACAGAGGACCACAAGGAAACTTTTGGAGGTGATGAATACGTTCAATATCTTGATCGTAGCGATGATTTCATGGGTGTTTATGTCTGTCAAACCTTACCAAATTTTACACTTTACATCCATGCAGTTCTTTGTTTGCCAGTTACATCTAAATATAGCTGTAAGAAGAAGGGAATAAAATCAGAATGGCTTATATTTTTTATGTTCATTTATTGGTGCATTATAATTATACATTTTGATATATGTCAGGATATCAACATCATACATGCACACATTGCTCATTTAGCCCTCCCTCCAATCTCACCCTATTCCCTCCCCCTTCCCTCCCTTTCATGCTCCAGATAGTGATTGAGTCTTATAGGTTTGTGTATGTACATCATGTGCTATAGTTTGTTTCCCTCCACCCCGCT
>PVJS01009432.1:24242-50465 GCA_004027185.1 Glis glis
AATGTTCTCTAGTTCTCTCCATTTCCCTGCAAATGATGTGATTTTGTTCTTCTTTGTGGCTGTGTAAAATTCCATTGTGTACATATCCCATAGTTTTGTGATCCATTCATCTGTTGATGGACACCTTGGCTGGTTCCAAAGTTTGGCAGTTGTGAATTGTGCAGCTATAAACATAGATACACATGCATTAGTCTGGTAGAAGGGTTTTAGTTCTTTGGGGTAGATGCCTAGAAGTGGTATCGCTGGGTCATACGGTAGGTTCATTCCCATTCTTCTGAGGATCCTCCACACTGTTTTCCAAAGCGGTTGCACTAATTTGCAATTCCACCAACAGTGTAGTAGAAGTCTGGCTAAGAGTTATTGCTACACACGACTGAGGGCTTTGATTATTCATTCATTTAACATACATTTATGTAGGACTTATCTTCTAGGCATTGTTGGAGGCACCAGAAATATATCCATGAACAGTGCAGGTGAAGTTCCCACCATCTCAGAGGTCAAATTCTATAGGGAGCAGGGAGGAATGCTCGCCAGAGACAAATAGATTCTGTAGCATTGCCAGGAGGAGTAAAGCAGTGGGAGAAGATAGACAGGAAAGACGGAAGAGGGGCTGAACAGAAAGCCCTTTTCTTAATATTAGTGCTTTCATCTTATACATCTTCATAATTTCATTTTTTAAGTATTTTGGAGAGCAAAGTAATGTTCTGGATAGCACCTGTTAATTCTTTGATCTTTTATGTGATCCACCTCCTGGATCTTAAGAAAGAATTTGGGGTTTTGTTGGTGGCAGGGGTGACCTATGGAGAGCTAAGCAAAATATATATAAATTAAAGGCCTGTGAGATTTCTGAAAGCCAAACACCAGTTAAAAAAGCAGTTTCAAATTAGAATCCTCTCCTGTAATTACCACTTGGAAGGGAATTAGCTTACCCCTGCCCCGTAGGAGAACATGTAGCTCCCTTTCATTTTGCAGCTGAGCCTAAGTATTCTGTTTTTTTATTTACCTTTTCTTGTCTGTGCTGATTTTTACATGTTGAAATCAATACATTCAAAACAGTGAGCAATGATGTCATCTCTGTATTATCCTATTGACCCATGTGTGTGGTTCTCTATTCACTCGCCCATCTGGCATTTACTAAGTACCCACTATGTGCTGAGCATTTACTAAGTGCCCACTATGTGCTGGATACTGACTGTGTGCAGCATGAAGCTCTGTCAATGAATCAGAACTAGACCTTGAACCTGAATAGCTTATTGTCTACCAGGGATAGACAACCATGTATGCAAATGAGAAGGGCAATCACTTGAGGTGTTGACTTCAAAGTAAAGACAAAGAAGGAGAGTGGCTAGTCAGGCCCTGTAGCGGTGCCATTTGTTGTAGATGGTGTTGATGCTGATTGATTCATTAGAAGTCTCTCACATGTACTTTGGGAGGCACAGACTGGAGGATCCGGGTTCACAGCCAGCCACAGCTCTCTCTCTCTCTCCCTGTCTCTCTCTCTCTCTCTCTCTCTCTCTCTACACCTAGTGAGGCCCTCCGCAACTTCGTGAGACCCGGTTTCAAAATAAAGTATAAAAAAATAGGGCCGGGGGGTGTAGCGCAGAGGTAGAACGACCCTGGGTTCAATCCCTGGTACCGCAAAAAAAAATAAGTCTCTCACATGAATGACAACGGATTCAACATGACAAGATACGAGGAGGCCGGGGAAGAGAAGAGGCATCTCTTCTCTCTCCCTTTCCTTCCATCAGTGTCCCACTTTTATTGAGAGTTATAACCAAAACATGGTAAGAATAATTAATCATAGGAGATAGCAAAGCAGTCATGGGGTGAGTCAGGGAAAACCATCAAGGTAGTCACAGATGAATCAGGGAAGGAAAGGGTAAACAGGAAGTTGTTAGGGACTGTGCTTATTGGTCTCATTTGGTCCTTGGAGATTTGTCTGTGTGCAGAAATCTATACCTGGGAGGGCAGTTTGTGCCCTCCCAAGCCGGACCAAGATGACCTCAAAGCTGATGACTAACCAGGCCCGCAGCAAGGCCCTCTGTTATGGGGTGTCCTCGGTGATCTTCTGGGAGCAGGTGCTTCTCCCTCCACCTGGATTGTCCTGCATCTGATTCTTCGGAGTTAATTAGACTTGGACAAATTCTTCTCATATCCTATGCTCCAAAGCCTTGGAAAAATATTGTGAAATATTTCAGATACAAGAATGTTCAAATATGTACAGTACAGTTTCTATCTCTAATTTACCTGACTCTCCCATCTCTTTCCTGGACATATTACCTTCCTTTTTTTTATTTTTTTGGTACTAGATATTGAAATCAGAGGCAATATACCTCCAAGCTATAACCCCAGCCCTTTTTATTTTTTTTTTATTTTGAAACAGGGTCTGTTAAGTTGCTGAAAGTCTCACTAAGTTGCTGGATCTGTTCCCAAACCTATGATCCTCCTATCTCATCCTCCCAAGTACTGGGATTACAGGTGTGCACCTCCAAGCCCAGCATCATATCCCCTTCCAAAAGAAGTGTCTTCCATCCTGAATTTCTACCACCTCCAGGCACTCCTTTCTAATTTTACTATATATGTGTACATGCATAGTACCTATGTATACATTGTTGCTTGTGTTTTTTTAAACTTCATATAAATGACATCAGGCTCAAGGTATTCTGCAAACAGATTTTCCTACACATGTGTAAGCTTCATCTTTTCTGATATGTATAAAGCTAGCCTGGCCACTTCTCCATTCTTATTCTTCCATCATGTGAACATTTCATGACTTATTTCTGCTGTGGTTGGTAGGTTTATAACAATGCTGCCATAAACATTCCTACATCGGGTGCATGTGCACATGAGCGAGAATTTCCCAGGGGTCTACTTGGAACTGGGAGTCATATGTCATCAAATATTCAAAACATCCATTTTACAGCTATGACTAAACAGCCCCCCTCCCAGAAAGATGATAGCAATGTAAATCAACACCAGCAGTACATGATTTCTACTTTCTATATTCCTGTTAATTCCTGGCATAGCCATGTATAAAAATGTTTTCAATTGAAAGAGTGTGAAATGGTACTTCAATATGGTTTGAATTTACTTTCTTCTTATTACCAGTAGAGTTGAGCATCTTTTCATGTTTATTGGTCATTTGGGTTTCCTCTTCCGGAAACAGTTTTTGCTCATTTCCTCAAGTGTTTTCAATCAGAATAATTTACTTCTTTCTCTTCTCTGATTTTAAATTTATTAAAGTTTTGATAGAATACACTTCAAAGTATTAAAATACATAAGCAAAATCTTCCTTAGCATCTTTTTCCCCACCCAGTTTTCCTCTTGGTAAAAAATTTTCTATCCAAAATGCAAATTAGACCAGACTTTGAAATTACTACAGGAGGGCATAGGTCCAACACTCCAACATATAGGCACAGGTAGGAAGTTCCTCACTAAGACCCCCAAAGCTCAGGAAATTAAAACAAGATTTAATAAATGGGACAGCATTAAACTAAAAAGTTTCTGTTCATCAAAGGAAACCATCAAAAGTCTAAAGAGAAAGCCTACAGAATGGGAAAAGATCTTTTCCAGCTATTACTCTGATAGAGGACTAATATATAGAATATACAAATTACTTAAAAGACTTAACACTAAAAAATTAGTAACCCAATCAAGAAATGGGTAATTATGAAAAAAAGTTCAACATCATTAGCAATCAGGGAAATGGAAATTAAAACTACACTGAGATTCCATCTAACTCCAATTAAAATGGCAATCATCAAGAAGTCAAATAACAATAAATGCTGGCAAGGATGTGGGGAAATAGGAACTCTTCTACAGTGTTGGTGGGATTACAAATTAGTACAGCTGCTATGGAGGTCATGTGGAGATCCCTTAGAAAACTGAGAATGGATCCATCATATGATCCAGTTATATCTCTCCTGGGTATTTTTCCAAAGGGACTGAAATCAGAATATTATAGTAATACATGCATATCCATTTTTATAACAGCACAATTCATAATAACCAAATTATGGAACCAATCCAGGTGTCCATCAACAGATAAATGGATTACAAAATTATGGGATATATATACAATGGAATTCTACTCAGCAATAAAGAACAAAATTATGTCATTTTCAGGAAAGGAGATGGACTTGGAGGACATGAAGTGAGATTAGCCAGTCATAGAAAGTGAAGGGTCATGTGTTTTCTCTCATAGACAGAAACTGGGGAATAATTGGGATATAAGAGGGACTTTAGATAATGGAAGAAAAACTCCAGTGGAGAAAGGAAGTGGTCTTGGGGAGGGGTGGGGAAGGGAGAAATAATGAAGGAAACACTTCCACTGACATTATGTACATATGTGAGGATACCAATGCCAGTCTCAATATCTTGTATGGGGAAGCAGGGGAGTGGGGAGGGAAGCGGGGGAAAACCCACCAAGTGCTGTGTACATGTATGTCACTATCACTATGAACTACATTATGATGTGAGACTATGATGCACCAATAAAAGTATTTAAAATGCAATGCATACAGTTTTGTTTCCTTAATTCTGTTTGTGCATTGAGAATAAAGGGTATAGTAAGTAGAGAAAATTGAGGGTTATTAAGGCAATTTTTAAAGGGCTACAGAGATAAGAACCTATCAAGAGGATTTTATTACCCTTGAGCAGAGAGACAATGATAATTGATGCTTAAAGATCACATAGAAAATTGAGAATGAAAGGTATTATACCATAGGACCTGGTTATTGTTTTTGAGTACAGCTGTCCTGGGAGCCATTAGCTTATGGAGTGAGAATCTCTCCTTATATAGGGTCATGAACACTTGAGGAATATAGAGAAGAGGGAGTCTGTATCTGGTCACACATGTTTCCTATGAAGCCTGATTAGTCATGCATAATTCTGTACAATGTTTTAAGGTTCTCTGATATAATTAATATTCTGTATTTATTGTTTATTTACTTATTTTTAAGTAAGTAAGTAAGTATTTATTAAGTGTTTGCCGCATACAAAACACCTTACACGTTCACTGATTGGATTTCTCACCACTTCTAATAGGTTGTTAAGCCATCTCCCAGATGAGGAACCTGAGATTCATTGTGGGCAGTCATCGTCTTCTATACGGTCGTCCTCAACCATTGCCATCGTCCTCTGGATACTGGTGGGGAGAATAAGTCACTTTTAGGTAGCAGCCCCTTGGCTTACCACAGGAATGATAAAGCGCCAGATTTGAGTAGCTTATAATTTTTTTTCTATGAGAAAATAAATAAATGAAAAGCTAAGACTGGGATCCCAACCTTTCAGCTGAAATTAACATCCTAAGATTTTCTTCTTGAGCTCCCTGAAATATTCCCAGCGCTCCCCCAAAGTCCCCACTCTGATATCCATAAGAAGTAGCCTGAGGTAAAGTCGAGTGCTCTAACTACTGGGACTAGAAGGTAAATTGCCTCTGGAAGAAGTTTCTCAGATGAAAAACTCAACATCTTTATAAAGATATTAATCATTTGTTTTAAAAGGTGATATGTGCCCCCTAAAACTCTTTGTGCTTTCAGCAGAGTGGGTCCAGGCCAATTTTTTTTCTTTCTACTCCAGACAAGGGTTTTACTGACCCTTAAATCTCCTGTGGCCACTAATCCACAGAAGCTGTTTACTCCTTTGAAGTTGCTTTTTGCTGCAGACTTCCAGCGTTTTCGCCAAGTTTGGCTTCAGGAGACCTTCTGAGATGGAGATGGTTGCCTGCCCAGGTCGTGACCTCTTTGTGTGGTGGTTGAGCCCTTGGCTCACATTTCATGGGGAGGACCAAGTTGCTCAAGTCCAAGGCAGAGTGAATAAATGTTTCCAGCACAGAGAAAGGGTTGTGAAAGGAGTGTGTGTGTGTGTGTGTGTGTGTGTGTGTATTGTTTGGGTTTTGCCAAAATAAGCCCACGAGATGGGCTAATTTTGAAAAAAATTAAGTTGTACTTCATGTGTTGTAAACATTCACATTGATCAGCTCTAGAAAAAGCTTTGCTTCAAGATGGTAATGACTATGCAATAGTTCTTCTCTGTCTATTATTGTTTTCCCGTGTAATTCTTAGCTAGCTTGAGATAACGATGAAATAATCTTCATAAATGGTCTAATAAATAGTGTCATGCCAAATTGACTGCGCGCAGCAATGAGAAAGTAGCACATGAAAGCGGTTAAGTGTATTACCCAAAGTTCCCATTACTGTATTCAGCCATCTCTCCTTACGATGCACTAATATTTCTCTTAAATAGAGTCATGGATCATTAATTTCCTGGCCTTGAAATCTCTTATTATTAAAAGTGTTACTTAGCAACTTTTAGACATTGAAGTTCATCCAAATAAGAAAAGCCAAAAGGTCTGTTGGTCTGTTCGCTCTTATTGTAAAAAGCGATTGATGTATTGTGCTGGAATATTTTCTTTTGCTTTCTTAGAATTATATTGTCTTGACTGGGTTAGGGAAAAAAGAATACAACATAAGTTTCCTTGGCTCTCATAGATCATGGAACAAAATCACAAACATATTTGGTGTTCATCCTGTGCATTCTCTTCTCTGCTCCAAATGTTGGGTTCAGTGTTTAAAGCAATATATGCTGTCTAATATCTGTTTGGTGGGTATGCTAGCCCAAATAAGTCTACTTCTTTTTTTACAGGTATGATTCATTTGTCTATCACTTTATGCTAAAAGCAGTTAGATTCATCTTGATGACTACATGTTAATTGGTAGAGCCACAACTCTCCAGATAGAAGTCCCTCTTCCATTCTGAGACATGCTTCCTCCATTAAGGCACTTATCCTTCTGTACTGAGTTCCAATTATGCTTCCATTTAGGATGGGCTTCATGGGCACCTGACTGTGTGGTGCACAGGGCACATGCTTAGCAGGGACCCACTCTTGGTTTAAATGCTGTGCTGTGTCACTCTTGAAATTCCCAATTTTAAAAGAAAGGGCTTGCTCTGCATTTTCAGTTATCCTATGGTCCACCAATGATGTAGCTGATCCTGCTTACAAGTCTGTCTCCTCTACTGGAATTGAGCCAGGTGAGGGAAGAGATCGGATCTCTACACCCAGTGCAACACCCTGGATTAAGTTGCACAGACTCTTCATAGCAAACATTGGAATCAGTTTACGTGTGTAATTAAGAAATGATTTATTTTAAATTAATACATTAAATATTTATATTATTTTAGTAATTCAGATAAATGTCGACACAATAGGTTTTTAAAAGAATTATGAGGCCATATTTAAATCAGCAAAGAATAATCTAATTATTTTTAGTGTATGGATGCATGAAAAAGTAGAAATGCACCAAAATGTTCAAAGTGATGCTCTTTGGAGAGAAGAGATTATAGATGATTTTTTTCTTTTTTGCATTTCTGTATTTTAAGATGATAGAATATTTTTAAAAATTTAATTGACATATAATAATTGTACATACATATTCATGGAGTACAGAGTGATATTTTGACACATGTACAATGATCAAATCAGGATAATTAGCATACCCACCCCTTCAAGCATTTATCACTTCTCTGTATTGGGAATAGTCAAAGTCCTGTCTTTCAGCTATTTTTAAATATACATTGAAATATATTATTGTTAACAATAGTCACCCTATTGTGCCATAGAAAAGCTGAACTTAATACTTCTATCTAACTAAATATTTGTACCCATTAACCAGTCCTTCTCTATATCCCCTCCGCAGCCTCTGGTAGTCACCTTCCTACTCTCTACTTCTATGAAACCAACTTTTTAGTGTCCACATTTGAGTGAGAACATGTGATATTTGTCTTTCTGTGCCTGGCTTATTTCACTTAACATAATGACCTCCAGTTCCTTCCATGTTGTCACAAATGCCAGGATTTTATTCTTTTATGGCTACATAGTATTCCACTGAGTATATGTACCGTTTTCTTTATTCACTCATGAGGTGATGGACATTTAGGGTGGTTCCTTATCTTGGCTACTGTAAATATGGATGCAATAAACATGGGAGTGCAGATATAAAATAGTTTAAAAATATCAGGTTTTTTGGCCGGGCATGGTGGCGCACGCTTGTAATTACAGTACTTTGGGAGGCAGAGACCGGAGGATCCGGGTTCGCGGCCAGTGTCAGCTCTCTCTCTCTCTCTCTCTCTCTCTCCCTGTCTCTCTCTCTCTCTCTCTCTCTCTCTCTCTCCTTAGTGAGGCCCTCCGCAACTTCGTGAGACCCTGTTTCAAAATAAAGTATAAAAAATAGGGCAGAGGGCGTAGCGCGGAGGTAGAACACCCCTGCGTTCAATCCCCGGTACCGCAAAAAAAATATATCAGTTTTTGATAATTTTAAGAATACCTGAATCTTTTTGAAAGATGTCAACCTAAAATGACATGGATTTATATCATTATTGTATTTAGACTATGAAAATTCTTCAATTATATTTGAAATTTCCAGGAAGAGAGGTAAACCTCGATGAATCCTTGGAAATGACATTGAACACGGGACGTGCTTCCTTATTCCAGTCATGCCCAAGACACAAACGGCAATCAGCACTGTAGGCAAACACCCTCCATCCAACTCTACAGGTCACATGGCGCCACCCTGGAGTACAGGAAAAGTGGCTCATCTTCCCTGGAGATTAGTCTGGAGGGAGAGCTACAGAGAGGCAAATTCTGAAATAAATATGTAAGGTTATGCCATTAGGTTGGTAAAAACTGGTCTCTCTGGAAATGGCAGTAGAACCTTTCTGTGCTTTAGGAGAATATTTGATGGATAGCTGTAATTTTACCAATTTGTATACCAAGTGCCCCGCGTGTCTGTGCAGCTTTGTTTCCATTACTAACATCAATGCTGCCGGAGGGCAGGGATCTTGTGTTTTTTCTGGGTCCTCCCTTTCAAAGCACAGCACCTGGCCTATATTAAGACACCAGAAGTGTTCTGAAAATAGAGAATGTGCAAAGTCAGGTCTTACTTATCCTAATGTAAGTCATGACATTGCTTAATATTTAATGCTAATTTATGGCTTAGAAATGCTTTTGGATAAATTAGATTAGCAGAGCCATATTTTGATGTCTAAACATTGACTATGACAATAGAAACATGCCTTTAATTTAGTTTTGATAGCCATTTAATCCTGGAAGAGATACCTTTATCAAACTTTCTCATAGCCTACTTGGTTACAAAAGAGAGAGGGAGAATAAGAATCTAGGAGGGAGAAAGAACAGAGCCAGAACTCTATGGAGGTAAATCCATAGAGTAGTAGAGAACTGGCCCCACCAAGAAATTCTGCCACTTCAGGTAAACTCAGGCATGCCCAAGATGTAAATTGAATCTGCCTTGAACTTGGACAGTTTGAGCTCCCTCTGGACGAACACAGAGGGAATTGCTCAAGTAATAATGGCCCAGAGACTTGTGCAGGGCAGGTGTGGAGTCATGGAGCTGAATGAGCCATCCCTACCCCTCTTTTTAGCCTGGGCCCCAGTTTCCTCTAACTCCATTGCCTGGGGAGTCCAGACCAAATTCTGAATTTGCCTTAAACTTTACCCAACCTTCAGCTACACTCCTTTTTATGTATTTTTAGATTATATCATCCAAGGCCCTCACAGAATCATAGGGTGAATTTGTGGTAGCTCCCCCCCCCCAATTTATTCTGGGATGTTTTTGGATTGGCATTTGAGCACCAGTTTTATTCGTCTCTGAGTACAAATCAAAGAAACACTCATTCCTGTCAGACCCCAATACCTCCAAAACATCCCAAGTTTATAGACAGCAAGGAGAATGTTATATATTTTAGTTCATTTTGATAAAATACTGTTTGTTTAAACATCAAGAACATATTTCAAAAAATCATTTCAGCACTAAACTCAGTCTTGTGCAGCTATATATGTATTTATATAATCTGAGAAAATATATTTAATAATTGGTGCCAATTTGGGGATGGTGGTCTTTTGAATTTTCTAAATTTCCTAATTAGGGTGTAGCAAATTTAATGACAAAGAACTACCCACAAGCACCTAATTACAGTGTAACACCACTGATACTGAGAAGCTAAAGAAAGGGTAACTAGCATACCATCCATTTTGTCTGTTTCTATTCCACAAAGCACATCAGAGTTCAAAACTATAAGATGAAACACATTCAGCCAGCCTATTTTCAAAAGTTCAGCAGCCTGTGTTTTTGAAATGCACTAATTTAAATCTAAAGACACATATTTAATGTTTCCCCTTTGTTGGTTTTCAGCAGCATCCGCACATGGAGTCACCATCTGTTTTCAGCCTCGTTCATTACCAAATCATCCCCGTGCTCTCTGTATTATCAGATCAAGAGGGTGGACATAAATTCAGCCACCTGGGCACTGGTGTCATTAACGTGCACCCCGGCCACACACTCATAAAGTGGTTTTGCTTGGAGCTGTAGCTTGGTGGTATTTCTTTTTTCCATTTGATCAATGTTGAGAATTGCCCCATAAGCTCTTAATAATGTAATTTCAGAACAAACTACAGAACACATTATTTTCTTTTGGACTGGTAGGCAGAATACTTCTGAAGCTTCTTGGTGTTCTGCAGTTTGTTCGGAAAGAACTCTCAGAAGTATTTTGCCTACAAACCCGAGAGAAAATAATTTGTATTTTAAGGGGCAGAAAAGGGGCATGGGTGGAATCGAAGAAGGGAGGGGAGAAAGGCAGAAAGAAAGATACCCAGGAGCCTGGACTTGTTGATTTGGTGAATATGTATATGATAGAGCTCAACATTTCTGTATAATCCTGAGTGTGACTCAGGAGTGAAAAAGGGCAAGCCCAACTTTTCTCCTTGTTGTAAACAAAACCCACTGCAATATATCTCGGGCCACTTAGTTCATCACAAAATTAAGGTGTCACCCTTAAAACAGATGTTTGACTTCCCTAATGAAAACATTAGCTGACCATGTGTCTCTTTGCAAATGACATAGAATTAAGAATTCATCTGATCAATTATGAAGTCAATTAAAACAGATAAATTACCCTGATTCCATTTAACTATCCTATTAAACACTGAGCAAAATCACAGAGGCACAGTGATCTTAGAAAAAGAATAGGAAGTAATTTGAGCCAGGCATGGTGTAATCCCAGTAATCCCAGTACTTGGGAAGCTGAGACAGGAGGACCACAGGTTTGAGGACAGCCTCAGCAACTTAGTGAGACTCTTGGAAATCTAGCAAGACCCTCTTTAAAAACAAAAACATAAAACGGGCTGGGGTTGTAGCTCAGAGGTAGAAGGCCCCTGGCTTGAGTCTTCAGTACCACACATACACACAAAAAAAAAAGAATAGGAAGTAATTTAAAGTGTGACAATCACATCTTTTACAGAAATTTAATATTTTAATTGAAATATAAATGATATTAAAATAATATAAAAATATCATATAAATGAATATAAAAAATTCTCTGACCCTCAAAAACACTTTCTTAGGATTCTGGGCTGGTTCAGGTTTTAGCAATCATAGAAATCTGTAAAAAAATATTAGGCCATTAACATAATCCTTTCAATTAACCATTTACTAGCTAGCTACTGTTTATGCATTTTTGAGGAATAAAAGAATGCAGAGCTCTTACTTCAAGGAGTTTACAGTACAATTGGTAGAGCAAAAAATAAATTGTTGAAGAAAAGTAAAGACATTTTATTTAAAAGTATTACTAAGTGTCAAACTATATTCACTGTAGAAATACAGAGGCAGATATCAATAAGTCAGGAAATTTAAGGCCACTTGAATGAGGCAATGGCCCCAGGAACCGTGAGAAAGGTGGCATGTTAGTTTGTTAGGCTACCATAAAAGAAGTCTACCAACTGGGTGGCTTAAACAACAGCAGTGTATTATTTCTCACAGTTCTGAAGCCTGGCAGCCTGAGATCAAGGTGTTGGCAGGTTTGGTTTCGCCAGCGGCCTTTCCTCGACTTGCAGACAACCATCTTCTTGCTGTACCTACGTGACTTCTCTTCTGTGCACCCACACTCTTGGTATCTCTTCCTCTTCTTAGAAGGACACTGCTCTTAATAGATCAGGGCTCTATCCTATGACCTCATTAAACCCTAATTACTTCCTTAAATGTCCCATCTCCAATGTAAAATATAGTCACCTTGGTAATCGGAGTTTCAATAACAGGTAGCAATTGGTGGGGAGGTCAACCATTCAGTCCATTACAGATGGATGGAGCTATTTTGTGTGGAGGGTGATCAGGGGTATGATATGAAAGAATAAAGTAAAGGATCAGTATTATTAACAGACTAAACTAACTACAAGTCATCATTAATGTTGCATAAAGTAGGCACATGGAGCCGGGCGTGGTGGCGCACGCTTGTAATCCCAGTACTTTGGGAGGCAGAGACCGGAGGATCCGGGTTCGCGGCCAGCCCCAGCTCTTTCTCTCTCTCTCTCCTTCTCTCTCTCTCTCTCTCTTTCCTTAGTGAGGCCCTCCGCAACTTCGTGAGACCCGGTTTCAAAATAAAGTATAAAAAATAGGGCCGGGGGCGTAGCGCGGAGGTAGAACGCCCCTGCGTTCAATCCCTGGTACTGAAAAAAAAGTAGGCACATGGAGAAAACTCATAGTCCAAGGTTCTTCCTTGGACTCCAAGTGATATGATATGAATCTAAAAAAGTTTGACAGCAAAATTATTGTATCATCATTATTAGAATTTTTATCAATATCTTTCATTGAAATGAGATGCTTCATTAAAAGAAGATGCCATTGTTTTAATTCTCAATGTATGCCTATTGATTGTACTGCTCAAATAATTTGACTTTTCTGCTTTTCTGTATCTAATGATCAGATTTCAATGAAGTAATATAGTTTCTTGATCTCAAGGAAAAGCCAACTGAAAAACTGCATTGTAGAGAAGGCCACCAAGTTAATTGATAACCCTAGAATCTCAGTGGCTTAATATAGTAAATATTTATGCTTTTTTTGGGCAAATTCTGATTTAACTTGGGCATCCATTCAAGATGGCCATTTTCTAGTCATTGGCTCAGAGATCCAAGTTGATTTCACCTGTGGTTCTGCTTTTGTGGTTGCAACCAAAGGAAAAAAGAGATCATGCAGAATGTACATCTACTCTTAAGTGCCCAACCTTGAATGGACACACATAATCCCCATATTTTATGGTTAGATATAGAATGTCCCCTGAAGAGGCCGGGTGTGGTAGCACACGCTTGTAATTCCAGTACTTTGGGAGGCAGAGACCGGAGGATCCGGGTTTGCGGCTAGCTTCAGCTCGCGCACGCGCACGTGCACACACGCTCTGTCTCTCTCTCTCTCGCTCTCTCTCTCTCTGTCTCTCTCTCTCTACTTAGTGAGGCCCTTTGCAACTTCGTGAGACCCAGTCACAAAATAAAGTATAAAAAATAGGGCCGGGGGTGTAGCGCGGGGGTAGAATGCCCCTGCGTTCAATCCCCGGACCGCAAAAAAAAAAAAAAGAATGTCCCCTGAAGAGCTCATGTATTAATGTTTAGAGGTGATGTAATTAAGTCATGGGGGCTGTAATCTCATCGGTGGATAAATCCATTATAGTGGATTTACTGGATGGTAACCTAGGCTGGTGGGGTGTGGCTGGAGAAGGTAGGTCCTTGGGGATGTGACCTTAGGGGCCGTGCTTTTGTCTTTGAATCCCCTTGCTTTCTTGCTGTCTTGCTTTTGGCCTCCATGATGTGAGAGCAGAGCCTTGCTTTCTCCCTCTCTCTTCCTACTGCCATGCCCTGAGAACTGTAGACCCCTGTCTCACATGGACTGAACCCGAAATCTCCAAAAAAAGTTGAGCAAATAAATCTTCCTTCCTTTAAGTTGTGTGGTCAGTTGTTTTGGATTAATCAGTGAGAATGTTGACCAAGATACCAACCAAACTACAGGGGTTAAAATCAGTCATGGGACCCATCAAACTATGAGAAGATTGAGAAATGGGATGCTCTTCAGTGGTCAGAGAGGAGAGAACTCATTGTGAATAAGTTCTGGAAGCCTCTACCACATGCACATGTAGTTCTTCCAAGCAATATATGTAAGATAGAGTAAACTCGAGATAATCATGTGTGATTGGGAAAAAAATTAGGAATATATTTATTTAATTAAAAAATGTATGTAAATACTTAGAGATTTCAGTGCCCCCATTTTACACAGAAAACTCTGAAATAAACTACTTTTACCACTATCTTGCTTTCCAGTTAAATACCATGATTGTGTGTGCACATGCAATACCTAACCCTGTTCAAACATGTGCGCTCTTACATCAGAGAGCAGTTACCAAAGTAACTCAATAATTACAAGTTTAAAAAATCCTCATCATTGAAAATTACAAACCCAAGGACCTATAATTCATGGAATGCTTGTTTTGCTACTCAGTTGATATGTTTTATTAAATTTGAAAGAAATAAAGGCAAATTCTTTGTAGGGTCATTGAGATAATTATTTCATCATAAATGCAGATGAAATTGGTAGGTGATATGGTAACCTGAAATTAAGTATCATTATCACATTTATGTGAAGAGTAGTTTCCAAACTTTTTAAGCATTGACATATTTTCAGAGCTTTCTACATCAAAACCATTTTCAAGAGGTTATAAAGTATTGGTAAGTTTCACTCTTGGGGTATACAAGGAGGAAATAAATTTGAGAAGACCAAGACCCTCAATTATTATAATTTTTGTTAATTGTTCTTCACTTCTCCAAATATTTGTATTGTAAAACAGGGAGGGAGGGAACTATGTGAACCTCGAATCCCAGCTCTTCTTGATCCCTCTTCCTGCCATCCAGCATTTGACTTTCCTCTCTGGACACTGTCTCACAAGTTCTTTAATGTCCTCCCATCCTCTGGTTGATGTCCAAGGTTTGAGTGTCCAGGAGTCTCTTCCCTCTCCAATATTTCCTATCTGGGTCATCCCATAAAGCTCCACGATTTTAAGTGCCATCTCTACACTAACATATCCGTTATATTCTAGCCCTGACCTTTTCTTCACACTCCAGATTTCTAAGCAGCTGCCCTCTTGCTATCTCTACCTGGATATCTATCACCTCAAACTTACCATGGGAAAGATGAATTCATTTATTCTCCAGTCCTCCCCTGGTCCCCTAAATACTCTGAAACCTGAGAGACATCTTTGCTTCCTTTTCTTCCTCCACCCCACATTCAACTCAAGTCTTGTGACCTCTTATGCCAAAGTATATCTTGGATTCAACCATTTCTCTTTTTCTTTACTACTATTTATTAGCCCATATCATAAATTCTCATCTGTTTGCTGCAATAACCTGTTAACTTGTCTCTCTGCTTTCAGTCTGACAATCTACCGTCTATACAGCAGAGAGTTATGAATTGGGTACAGAGCAAACCACTCCCTTACTTTCTTTGACAAAGTTCTTTTCTTTGTCTGTATTTTGATCACCCTGACCCTGTTGGCATCTCAGGACCTTTGCAATGGTTCTTTCTAGTGTCTGTGTTCTTTCCTAGATTTTCATATATCCATTATTCAGGCTTCATGTCAAAGGACACCTACAGAGACATGCCTTCCTTGACACCCCTGCCATTATTATGTCACATGTTCTACTATCTCCATAGTAGAAAGATCATTATAATACCAACAAAAATGAAGAAGCCAGAGAACTGGGGTGCTGTTGCCATTACCTACAAGGTTTTATACTTGAAAGGCACTCAATTCATATCACTTTTAATAGGCTTACACAGAAAATGGGGGGCTACATTCTAGTAAGGAAAATTTACTAAGATAATGGAAGACACATTATGTGGATTCTATAAGCTGTAAAGAAGTCAATAAGAGCATTTGAATGACAATTTTTATAAACTGTTTTCTTGGCTGCATTTAAAATAAATCCACAGCATTACTTCATGTAGATTGGAGCTACAAAAATAAAGAAAGAGTATACCAATGATATGTATTACAAAAAAAAAAGGATGCAGAGACCTTGCAGTTGAAGTTATAGAAGATGAAGTATATGACTCTCTGATTAGAGTGCAGGAGCCAGGGTATGTTGAGAGATGATGATGCTACATGTCAATGAAGACGTTAGGAGAGACCTTAGGCAGAAAAAATAATAATTTTGCTTTTGGAGTTAATATTTCACTTTAGGTCTGGGCTTGAAATAATAAGCAGAATATCCTGTGGCCAATAAGAGATAAAACTAGAAGCAGAGTGAGATATCTAAAGTGACAATATAAAGTTGGGACATATCCTTTATTTAAACCACAAGGTGGTTTAAATGCCATATGCATTCACAACCTTTATTGGACTCCTATCAGAGGAAGAGTGTATATAACTAAGACAGGGTTGCAGGTGGCTTCTCATAGTTTGCAAGGATAGTGCATTAGCCAACAAGTTGTCTTCTATGCTGGAGTCAACAAATCCAGTCTGGAGCTAAAATCCAGGCCGCCTTGTTCTTTTCCATGGGTGGTAAGCTAACGACTTTATATTTTTTTAAATGTTGAAAAAAATGAAGAGAAAAAGAATAATATTGTGATACATAAGAACTATGAAATTTGCATTTAAAGTTTTATTGCAACATAGTCATACCCACTCATTAACTTACAGAGCATGGCTGCTTTTGTGCACAACAGCAGAACTGAGGAGTTACCACTGAAACTGTGTGGACTACAAAGATTACATTATACTCTGGCTCTTTACAGGAAAAATTTGCTGTCCTTTCTTCTTAAAAAAAAATAAAGATATAGGGAAGAAAGTTAATGGCTGAATCACAACTAAACTAGTAAGACAAAGAAAGGGAGCTAGTAGAAGAGACTCAAAGTTGAATGTGCATGTAAAGAGCCACCACGTGAGCTTTTATAAAACCCAAGCAGGAATTAGTTGGCAAATCCATGAAAGAACACTATGGAAGGACTGCTGTTCAGCACCTTAAACAGGGATGTGCATTTCCCCCAGGGATAATTCCTCCATGTGCCAAGGAGGAGTATGTGAAGCCCTGGATCAAATAGAATCCAAAATTTGCATGCATTTTCATAATAAAAACAGACCTAAAATAAAGATGCTTCAGGTTATAAATCCCAGAGTTGAAAGTTTGCTTTTCTCTGTCTTTAAGAGTAGACTCATGGAAAAGTTTGAAAAATACTACACAGAATGTTCCAAAGGGCATTTCTGGGGAAAGACAACTGTCACTCTTTAGGGTATTAACTCGAACCTGGGAAGCCAAAAGTTATAAGGTCCCTCTCATCTCCAATATGTCGGTAGTGTTCTTGGGAACTCTTTTGTTGGAAAAGGTTCTGAGTCCATGTGTTTTGCTCAGAGCACAGAAGAGTGTGATTAACAATGTCTGCTAGAGCTGAAGGCAATGGCACAGGGCAGTTGTTGTAATGATTCATCACAGATTCACATGGGAATCAGTCTAAATCTTTATTCAACACACATTTTTTGGACTGTTCAATTTTTTAATCTCATTTAACATGTTTACCATCTACTTTTAAATCCATGTTAGCCCTTACACTTTGTTATGGCTTGGATATAGAATGTCCCCTAAAGAGTTCATGTATTGATATTCAGAGGAGATATGGTTGAATCATGGGGGTTCTAATCTCATCAGTGGATAAATCCATTCTAATAGATTTATTGGGTGGTAACCTAGACAGGTGGAGTATGACTGGAGAAGGTGGGTGACTGGGGGTGAGGCTTTGGGGTCTATACATGTATCCCTGGACCCCCTTCTCACTTGCTCTGCTTCCAGTCCTCCATGATATGAGAGCAGAGCTCTCGCTCTTGCTCTCCCTGTGCCATGCCCTGAGCTCTGCAGACTTCACCTGGCCTAACATGGACTGAGTCCTCTGAAATCTCCAGAACTGTGAGCAAATAAATCTTCCTTCCTCTAAGTTGTGATACTCAGGTATTTTTGAGTCACAGCGGTGAGAATGTTGACTGAGACACATTTTGACTTTCATGATTCAAGGAATATCAACTGAGACACTGAGCATGTCCAAGTTTATCATAAAGAAACACTTGAAGGTTTTAAAAAAATGATCATTTCAGCCTATTCAGTTGTTAAAAGGGCATGGCATTCAATATGAAACAAAGAAAACCCTGAAGATTCTATCAGGAACAGGGAAGTATTTCACAAGAGAATAGAACAGATATGTTAATAGAAAAAAAGTGGTAAAAATATAAAGGGATAATTGGAGTGAGGGAAGCTAGGGGCAAGAATAATATTTAGGAATAATAGTCCAGAGGAAAGACAAGAGGACCAGGCAAGGACAAAGAAAGGGAAGAGATGGAGAGAAATTCAAGAAACTTTTCCAAGGTAGATTTATTGGAGTTTAGTAGCTAATCTGATACAGGGACAGTGGGAATGAATTATAAGCCTTTTGTTTAACCACAGAGTAAAGACATATCAACTATTAAACAAGAAAGGCAGGAAGGGAAGTTGTTTTACAGGCAGGCCTTGGTGATCACATTGATCATTTACTTGTTGGTTCTTAGATCTACCCTCTGCATCAGAGCACAATGTTACCATTACCCAGACTCCTTTGCCCATTGGTTCCTGGGCAGGTTTGGACAATGGCAGGCACAGGTGGGAGATGGCAGGTTGAGGGTTGGGAGAAGCAGGATATTTCTTTCTCTCCCACTTTGCCTCAGGCAACATTTCTCCGAGTAACCAGATCATCTCCAAGATTCCAGTTCCTACTGAAGAAAACTTTCTATCCTCAGTTCTAGCTCCCTCTCTGGTTATAGATGTGGCCTCTGCTAGATTTCTGACTCCATTTGGGTGGCCTTGACTTCTGGGTTCTAAAAATTCCACCTTTTCCAATAATCCCTCTCACCTGAAGGATGATCGTGGCTGCCTGCTCTTGCTAATCTCTGGGTTGTCTTGGCAATCCATTTTGATTTCTAGGCTCATTATCACCTGTGTAATCAATTCTTGGTGCTAAATTCCCTGTTTGAAATATCTCAATTGGTTCAATTGGTTGATCTCCCTGACTGCTCCTCATTATACAATGATGAATGCAGTTTTGTGTGTATCTATCTATATATATATATATATATATATATATGTTATTTATAATGAGGGGACTCAGAAATCAAGCAGATATAAAAATACTTCTGTGAAAATAAGTTTTAGCAAATAATTTCTAGGTGTCAATTGAAGTATACTGATATTTTCATAAATGTTCTATTTTGTTGGTAAGGAGAAATCAATACTTTTGAAAGAATTAAATATCCAATGAAAGAGGTAACAGGTAAAACTTGGGTAGTACTTAATATACACCATGCATGCTGTGGTGGCCATACTTTACACATTTCACCTAATCCCTAAAACACAATCCTTACAGTTGTCCCTCAGTCTCCCCCCCAGGATTGGTTCAAGGAGCCCCCAAGGATACCAAAATCCAAAATTACTCAAGTCTCATCTCAAATGGGTTGTATTTTCACAAAATTTATATACATCTGTACATCCTCCCGTGTACTTTATTTTTTTGGCGGTACCGGGGACTGAACCCAGGGGCATTCTACCTCCAGGCTACACCCCCAGCCCATTTTTATTCTTTATTTTTTGAAACAGGGTCTCACTAAGTTGTGGAGGGCCTTAGTAGCTGAGGCTGCCTGCAAACCCAGATCCTCCAGTCTGATGGTCTCAGCCTCCCAAGGATTACAAGCGTGCGCCACCACACCCAGCATCCCGTGTACTTTAAATCACTATTTATAATGCTAAAAACAATGTAAGTATGATGTAAATTTAAGTAGTTGTTATACTATATTGCTTAGGGGATGACAAAGTATATATATATACATATATATACACACTTTCATAAATACTGTATTATACTGTATTGCTTAGGGGATGGAATATATATATATATATATATATACACACACACACACACACACACACACACACACACACACACAGTGCATTTTTTCCAAATATTTTTGATCCACAGTTATGTGGGACCTATAGATAGGGAGGGCTGACTGTCCATATTTTGTTTAATTTAGTCCTTATAACACAGCCCAAACAGCATATAATACTGTGATCCCCACTTTATAGATAAGGGCACAGACCTGGAGGGATTAATTTATCCCAGGCCACTCAGAAGCTAGATGGGAACATGGGCAGTCTGGCTCTAACATCCTCACTTTTAACCACTATAATTTATAGTGAAACAGGTGTCCTGGATACAGATACCAACATAGGTTTTTAAAAAAAAAACTTATGGACCATTATTTGGAGGAAGGGTTACTGAAGTATAGCATTGTTTCCTAAATGTATCTCTAAAGTAAAAACACATACACACAACAAATAATAATTTTGAAGTTTTTAATGCACAAAAAGAACAGAAACAGAACAGGCATTGACTTATTAACAATGAAGCACTATATAAAGGAGACCCCTCCCCACTTAGTAAATAGGAATATAGTGTAAATAGACACGAAAGGAGGTGAATACCTTAGGATTAAGTGCAAACCCTAAAGTTGTATACAACATTCATATATGGCTTATCTCATAGCAAGTTTTCAAAAATGATGCACATGACATTTATATGTATTGGTAAGATACTTTTGACTCAAACAGAAATCCTGAAGAGGTAGTTTTGCCAAAACAAGGTGAAAAAAAGGCTTTACCTACTTTGATCATTTCCTCATAAATCTACAACCATTTTTTTTCTAATTTTCTTTTGGATCAGCCAGAAAGATGATGTTTTTAGAAGAAGCCAATTCTCAACCCTCTAAGGATCTATTCCCCCGAGTGGACAGTGATGTTTTTGAAAAGGACTGTTCTATAAGTCAACTGGGAAGTTTCTATTATGTTCTTCTATTTGGAATATGAAATGGATTCTGGCTTAATGGAAATCTGTTTAGATCTGACCAGTAATTGCAGGGATTCATCCTGTTTTCTCTTTAGTTCTATGCCTGATTTCATTATAGCTTTTACTTTGACCCAAGAATACTGGTGGTTGCCCTGACATCGAAAGTCAAGGAATACCTTAAAGATAATGAAGTTGGAAATAAATTGCATGATGAGTACAAGTGGCTTCCTATAATTCCTCATGTTTTAGGATGTATTTCATAAAGTCATCACATCTTAGATCCAAAGGAAGTTTCTGGCTTCTGATGACCAGATGTCACATGCAGCTTTTTCTGTGTGCGAGACACATGGACTGGGGAAGGTTTGTGGATACGGAAGTTCTCTGACACCAGTCATTTGACACTATGTACAAACTAGCTTATCCTATCCTTACAATGAGAAATAAGCCCACACGCACACAAACACACACACACACACACACACACACACACACACACACACACGAAAAAGAAAGTTTCAAGAGGCAACAAAACATTCGCCAATTTGCAAAACTAGAATAGTCATTTACCAGACGATGGTTAGGAACCACTAGAAACAGACTGACGTCATATTAATCAGGTATGACTTGTTACGTACAAGAAAGCATAAATATACAGTAAACAGGGCTTGGTATGTAGCCCCAGCAGAATATGTACATATGAGCGCTGCACTGAAATGGAGCAGGAATTCCCACTGCATATCCCCCTGTTTGAAGGTCGCAGATGCTGAGAACACCATGCGGTAACACTACACAGATATCCACATACATGTATCCTTGAAAATGCACAGGTGAGAAAGAAAGGTCATGAGTGAATAGCACTTTGCCTGCTGAGCATCTTCTTTCACATAAGTAGGCATAAGCGCATTCTCCAGTGGCGGTGTACGGCCTCGCACCCACGCGTGGCCACAGGGACCGATTCTCTCAGCACATGCTGAGCCAATCGCAGGCCGTGCACTTACAACAGCTCCGCTGAGTCAGGGCAGCGAGCTCCTGCCTTCACAGGCTCCAGACTCAAATCAAAGCATAAATAACCTGGACACCACCCTTGGGGCTCTTCCTTTCACAACGTTACTGGGAACAGATACTGGGCAGAGCAGCATCGATGCTGTTACACCAGCGTGCGGGAGTGGAGAGTAGCTTTGTGCACCTTTGCAAAAATGAAACCCCCCCAAAATCCACCCTCTCTGTCTTTTATTGGTTCGCTCTGTCTGTAGCTAGGAAGACGCTGTGCTGCTCCTGGGCCCTCTCTATCAGCTTCCTCTTCTTCTTCCTGATCCTCTTCACCTTGGTCTTCGGCGTTCTCTTCCCTGCAATGGGGGAAGAAGGGGAAAATGAAGAGATGTCAGAAAAGGCTCTTTTTCGAGGAAAGCAAACACAAAACATTGGGAGCTTTGCACAAAGCCCATCTGGAAAACATCACCTATGGAAAAAGCAGCCTCAAAGAGAAAATTGTTCGCATTAATTTTGACGGAATAATAATAATTTACTAAATTGGATATGCTGTCTAAAACGGAGACTGATCTTCCTGTTACAGGGAACTGGCATATTTAAAAATCTCCCAGCGGCCAGATCAGTCTTTCAAATATCATCCTGCCACAAAAATTCCATTTATCCCTTCCTACTTTTAACAATGCTACCCTTTACTAGACATCTTTACATCTTTCTACTGCTCCACATGTCAGTGGGTCAAAAGAAAATAAGCACCTATCTACAGTAAATATACCAGAAGTTTCAAACTCCCCGCTCCCTGTCCCAGAGGCGGGAAGTCTTGCTTTTAACATTATTCCCTCCATGTTCTCCAAACACCAATATATGAAGTGACATATGTGCAATGTTTTTTAATTTCTATAAAAAATCACGAGGACATCATTGTGTGCCTTCTGGGTTCTTTTCTAAATTCCCTAGACAAGTTGTTGTTCTTAATAATGGAGAGCAAGAATACTTGTGTGTGTTCTGATAAACTGGTAGTATGTGTCTTACTATAAGAAAATCACACTAAGCGGTCCTATTTCCCTGGCTTACCCACCAGGAAGCCCAGACCACAAGCTGAATCAATGAGGTTTTCTTCATTGGGAAGTTTTGGACACAGTTTTCCCATGGCCTCTGTTGTATTTTACCTCTTATGTCTTGTGGTTATGGTTTATCCTCTTTAGAAGGTTTAAACATTTTCTTTTTTTGAAAGTATCTTTGAAAGAATAAGGAGCCAGGCGGGTGATGCACACCTATAATCCCAGTACTTAAGAGGCTGAGACAAGAGGATCACAGGTTCAAGGCCAGCCTCGGCAACTTAGATCATGTTCAAAAAAAAAAAATTAAAAGGGTTGGGAGTATAGCTCAGAAGTAGAATACCCCTGGGTTCAATCCCTAGTACCCAAAATACAAAGGTAACAAAAAAAGACTAAGGAACACAATGCTTTATTTCGGACCATTGCCCTCTTTGGCTTCTAAACACATCGGAATAATGGAATTTTTAGGAAAGGGTTTTCAGGATCTCTGGCACTTTATAGAAGGTAAGTCACCACTATTCACCTTCAGCACAGAAAGATTCATCCTCAATGGATTCGAAAATATTACATCAATCGTCCTTCCTCTCCCACCTGCCCTACTCCTGATTTTATTACGTAGTTCTACATATCTTGTATTCAATTCCTGGACAGCGTGCCCATTAGACACCACGGTAATTGGCACCACAGATGGAACATTCAGTTCTATCCCATGCTCTTCATCCTTCCTACATCTGCCAAACCCAGTATCCCAGACTCGTTCATTCCAATCCAGACAATGGAGAAGGCGGCTGATACAGAAAGTGAAAAAGAAACAACCCAGAGAGGTAGGCGATCCATGTCTTAGGAAACCAGAGTCATGGAATATGAAGGAGGCCACAGGATTTCTAAATTAAGGAACATGTTTCTCATCTCTTCTTTTTCAGCTCAGAAGGGCCTCTTTTGGTTGAGGGTGGTAAACAGTCTCGTTCTTCAAGAACCTAGCACAGTGATAGGCACATAGTCGATATTCAGTAAAGATTTTGCTGAGCAAAACTTTTTATCTCAAGAAAAAAGATAACAAGAATAACTTATTTTCTAATAGGATACTACATTAAAATAATGAGAACATGATCATGCCCCCATATTAAATTATAAAGGTCCTTGAAGTTGACTTCTGGTTCTCATTAAATTCTGGCATTAATGTTATAATGGCATTTTGCCATCTTTAAACATAGTTAATCCTACCCAATGAAACCTTAGTCCAAGCCATCATTAATCAAAGCAGCTGTAAAGTTACAACTATTTAGTAACATTATCTCTAATGATGAGACACACCTAATGAGGGCAGAGATGAAATGCTTAGCATAAAATAGTATATTTTAAAACAGGCTTCAATTATAAGGTTTTTTAGTTATATGTTTTCTCTAAGCAAACTACAAAATCCTTTGTTATAAAAATCATTGCTGACTACATCTTAAAAATTCACTTGGTTTATGCTTCACTTGTATAAAGCATAGAGTTTCTTTTAAAAGCAAGTTGAAATTAAGTGAATGGGAAAATAAGCTAACATTACTGGATTCTTAAATGTGTTCTGCAAAAATAAAACTATAATGAATATATGTTATTTAACAAAATCTTTTCACATTTATGATTTCAATTCTTCATATAAATTATGTAGTTGAAAATTAAATGTATACAACTTTCACTAACAGCAAATTTATGCAAAATATCTAGAAAGTTTCATTTTAATCTGGCCTGTTTTGTGTTATTTACCCAGCATATTATTCTGATGCAATTGTCGATATGAAATGGTCTTTGGATTTGTTAGCTGATATGATATTGTGTAATAGGGAAGTTACTCAATATTTGCATAAAAGTATTGGTAGCTTGGCCAAAAATTCAGCAATGCTTCTGAAAACTTATTTGTATAAAATTTTTCAACTTGTGCGATTATTCTTTTGGCAATGAATTATGTGATACCCATTCCAACTAACACTGTTTTGAGGGCCCTAATTACACCCCTAAAGATTTTCCTCAGAAGTTTCTTTTGAATGACATCTCTTTGCGATTGTTTAGTTGGTTTTGTTTTTGGCCGGTCCCATTTCTCATGTAGGATATATTGCAAATACCAAAGACTTAAGATGGTTAGCCAAGATTTGACCACAGACAGACCTAAATTAACTGAAAATATTTTGTGGTCCATAGTAGGTTGTTCTGACTTTAAACTCAGCTCAAAGTAATAAAAGAATATTAAAACATAAGGTGTAGAAAGGGTTTACTTGCATTTTCTTCTGAATTGAGATTTTTCAAACATAAGCAATGAATCATTAAGATTAATGCTAACAAAAATATATAGCCCTGTTCTTATCTACATATTTGAAAATAAGTTCTATGCTAATTTCTGTTTCCACTTCTTTACATCTGTGGATATGAGATTAAACTTGGAGAATGACTTCTACATGTTGGATCGTTGCACACTCACAACACATTTATGCTACACAGGAAGCATATAAAGGCAAGTATAATACCAGTCACCCATAGGCTAATTCAACCCATGGATTTAATTTTTATATGTTTTAGTTCATGAGAGAAGACTTAGAATATACACTGCCCAAGATCAGAAGAAAAAGTTTGAGTTTTATAAGGAGACTGTCAACATCCCATGTATCTAACCCCAATGACAGATTCTATACATCTTTATCTTGCTTTCAGGATGCAGTGGCCTTGACAGATCTCTCTAGAGTGAATTTCTTCAAGATCTGATAGAATCGATCAGGTCTACAGAACAGACCACTGCCATTTTTAAGGAAAGCAATGTGATTTAATAGAGAATGGCTAGCTCTGGGAGGGAGGAAGTGTGTAGCTAGGCATGGTCGTGTAACTGAATTGTCTGGTAAGGCATTCTATTTCTTGGTTTCTACATTGATAGAATGAATGACTGCAGTCATTTGTCACTAGAAAGGTCTGGGATACCCACTGAAAATGTTTTCCTACGATGACAAGAAGATGTGTAAAATACCATTGGCAAGACAGGATTACCAAAATGAACAGAGTTAGGAAGATATTATCAAAGTCACACTCTAACCAGCATAATTATATGAACTTGCACACATGTGGAAATGGTCCAAGAGAATAACCTATCAATTCTGCTACAGTGGGAGGTGAACAGTCGCTTATGGAAATACTCCTAACATACAGCTGTGGATGACTGCTATTAGAATCAGAAATAGGGTCATATGGTGGATACCCTGTGGAGAGTCCTCAGAAAACTGGGAATGTATCCACCATATGACCCGGCTATTCCACTACTGGGTATCATACCAAAGGGATTGAAACCAGAAAACTACAGTAATATATGCATACCCATGTTCATAGCAGCACAATTCACAGTGGCCAAATTATGGAACCAACCTAGATGTCCATCAACAGATGAATGGATTACAAAATTATGGGAA